>CAJQZJ010032348.1:2689847-2709464 GCA_907164525.1 Lophiomys imhausi | reverse complement strand
ACACACACACACACACACACACACACACACACACACACACACACACACACACACAAACATACGCATGTCACCACCACCCCCTTTTATTAAATTTATTTATTGTTTACTAAAATAATACAAAAGGGAGACAGGTGTATGTACAAACTCCATGGCTGATACAGTACATAATTTTTAAGACACACTAAATGCTACAATCTTTCAGGTCCTGAGATCATTACAAATACCAACTCAAAGCTTCTGTTCAGGTCCAGTTTTTAAAGGAAAAAAAAATCCCAACGTTTTAAGTCACACACTTATTTGAAATACAGCATATATTCCTTCAAGTTAGCAAAAATGCACCTTCCTACAAGCAGATGCAACACAGTAATGGGGCCTTTCCCCTAAAAGACCATCAGTCCTCAGGCTCTTTTCTTGGAGACTGGCTTGCAAACATGGTAGTATCTGTGTAGGCAGAGGTGACTGAAGAGGAGGAACTGTCTCCCTGGGGGGAAGCAGCTTTGCAGAGTGGACACTCACTGTATAAATAATTGTTTTTCCTTTTGCTACTAAACAAAAGTCTCCCTTTATCTAAAACTTTTACTGTACGGTTAGAAATATGTGCTTAACCAGACTAAAATTCAGACTCTTGTTTTCCAGTTATAGCAAATAGGTTTGCAGTTCCATGGTAAGTCTTACAATCATAAAACAAAACAAAACAAAAAACCGAAAACTTTGCTCACAAGTAGAGAGAGAAAACACCCATCTCTTAATCTCCTTGGTTAGATTTAAGGTCATCATTCAGGCCACAAAATTCACCAGCTAGAGATTTCTCTTCCTCCCCTTAAAGTCTGACACTGTCTAACAAGAGAAACCATGGGAAGGTTCAAATCAACACACTCTCCTCCAAGATTAGTTTAGCACTCTGATATTTTTCAATGGCAGTTGACAACAGGTCACTGAAAAGTTTGGCTCTCTTCTCTGGAGGCTAAGTACACATTAGAGGAAGCTGTGTGGAAGGGAAATCAACCTTTACTGGGAGAAGTCCCCTGATGATTAAATGTCAAAAGGTACATACAATCTATTATGGAGGCAGAGCTGAAATGTCAAAAAAACTGACCAAGGTTGGCTCAACTTTCTAACTACTTAAAATAAATGCCTTTGTCAACTGACAAATATATTTTCTTTTTTATGTTACTAGCCAAAATTGGGCAAATCCTTGGTAATTTTGACAGTGAGGAGGCAAAAACAACTTTCTGATAGGGCATAATGTTTCTGCAAACAGTAGAGTTAAGCCAAAGAGGAGGAAAGTTTATGGCTCTAAGTACAGAAAGCTCAGTATGACTGAAACTGTAAGCACATGTTATCATCACCAGACAAACAGTGGGTAGTCAGTCTTGGTTGCTGCTGACTTCTAAATGGACTTTGAAGACAGAGATGCTGACTTTCATGTTATCTCAGGCAAGTAATCTTATCTGTATTTCAGTCAGAGCTCTATTTAAGAAGCATCTAATGACCAGACCGAGGATAAAGCAGAATACTGTAGCAAAGTGGGACAAATAATAGTTTTCTGAAGAACTTAAAACTGGGACTAAGGGTTCACTGGTCTGCTTGGCAAAAGAGCTCTGTTCTAGGGAGGCATGAAAACAGGCAAGGCATACTGTTATGAAGAACTGTATTTCTTCTGAAGCATCTTCAAAGGGTCTGCTACTGCCAGTTTATATAAAAAATGACATCTATTCACTGTTATTTTGCACTGCTGTCTATGGACCTCCAGGCTTTACACATGCTCAGCAAGAGCCCCACCACTGAACTACACCCGAAGCCTATGAATGTACTTTTATTTTTTAAAAACAAATGAAAAGAGAAAAGAATCCAATCCTCAGTGATCCCCAAGTTCTGGACTAAGTTCTGAACCTTAACTGTGTATCACAGAGACTTCAAAATGTGTTACTGATCAGTTTGGGAAGCAGTGTAAAAAGCATACAAAGCTTGAATACTAATTTCCGTTATGAAACGGAAATATATAGGAAAGACAGACAAGTAGAAATATCACAACACAAGGAGATCACAAATAACTACTTTAAACCAAATGGTACTTTGAGTGTGTATTAAAAAACAAGTGTCATTTAGTGTCAGGCTAGTCAAAGGTATTTCCACTAAATTCTAAAGATAATCTATGCTTGTATCCTCTACTAAGAAGTAAGCTATCACCGGGCCTGGTGGTGCTCGTCTTTAATCCCTACACTCTGGAGGCAGAGGCAGGCAGATCTCTGTGAGTTCAAGGCTAGCCTGGTCTACAGAGTGAGTCTAGGACAGTCAAGGATACACAGAGAAACCTTGTCTCCAAAAACAAACAAACAAACAGATATAAACTATCCCCTATGATGGGGACAGATGACAGATGGTAAAGTGAGGGAGAAGAGGATGTGAAAACAAGTTACTTTCTTTCCTTAGATCTAACAACAGGCAACTTATACTGTAGTGGAGCAAGTGGCTAACTTAAGAGCTCACACCAAAAGCAAGAACAAAGACTGGAAGAAATAACGAAAAATTCAACATTAATATTTGAAGTCTTTAATCAGAGTCCAAGACAACTTTTCAGTTCTGTCAACCTGAACACTAACCTAAACTTCTCAACATTACACTGGGTGACTTCATCATAAAAGTGCAAACGTTCCACGACACTAATTCTAGGTCTGCACAGGCAACAGGATCTTCAGCCAGCTTTTTATGTAAAGTTCACATTATGGGCTGATGAACCCAGATGATATATCTATTTTAGGGTTCTGTTACTCTTCCCCAGAGGAAATACACACATTTAACCAAAATCCTAAATCTCATTACTTTGGGTTGAAATCTTAACATTTGTTATTGAAGAATGGAATAAGAACATAATGTGGGAAATGAAGGGTATGCTTATCTGCATAGTGGATGTTCAGGGACATGAACTAAAGCTTCATCTGGAGAAGAGAAAAAAAAAAACAACAACAAAAATCCTCAAAGTAATTTTAGAAAATTAACAACAAACACCAGAAAATCTTCTAGGACTAGAGAATGACTAGGTCTGAGCCACATTTCTGGGGTCAGCCCAGAGGTGCTAGCTGCTTAGAGGCTTAGTGCTTTCTCCTAACTCACTTGAGCTGGATTAACTGTTCCTAAACACCCTGCACTCTCTTTGCTGTCCCTGAATATGTGCTGTAATGTAAACTTGCTCATACACACACTCTCTCACACACTATTTAGCCCTAACAAAAACTGCAGCATCCATTTGCTCCTGATGTTATTCTTTTAAAGAAAAAAAATTTATGTATTACTACTTAGTATGGATGAATAGAAGGTGAGACCAAAATGATCCTAACCTCCTCCGGGGAGATAGCGAGATCATGTTGCCTTCTATCCTAACCATCTTTACCTCTGTCCCTGCTAGGAAGTGAATCCTGTCTTCCTTCTCCCATTTTCTTACAACCTGAGCAGCTGATGGCTCTGAGTTGCTCGTGGTCTGAAGAAGCATGAAATGCAAAGTTAAAAGTATATACAGCTGCACAAATGCAGGCTTGCCCTACCCACCCAGGGCAAAGGTGGATAATCCTACAGATAAAGGAGTAGTATACAGGGTCTGATTTACTCTTAGGTAAAAAACTTAGTTTTCCATCAACAAGCAAGTACTACAAGGATATTATATTCAGAAGGTAGAAAAGAGAGGCTAAAATAATCTTTCAGGATCATTCATCAATAATTCAAACTTTAACTTTTCTTTCACAACCTTTGCAAACATCATACAAGTAATAACATTATAAAAGCTTTAAAAAAATCTATACTGGTAGTGAAGAAACTTAATGTCACTCCCCCTTGGATTTAATCTGAAACTCATAATTCTACTACAGTACAGATATGGTGTGTTTAAATATCAAATATGCATCAAAATTAAAATTCCAGTGATTTTTTTAAAACGTAAAGGACCATAGGGTGCTCTTTATATCTACTATAAGGAAAACATTTGTTTTTCAACCTCTGCAGGAAGATAATATTATAATTATATATCATGTTCTAGAAGAACAAAATATTTTTGAAATAGTAAAGTCTCTGATATCCCTGGGAGGTAGGTGATTATTATCATACCCAATTGTCTCATGGGTAATCTGAGGCACAAAGGTTAAATGACTCCCCTAGATGAAGTAGTTGAGGAGTACACACTCACTGATGCTCCTAGCTGCCTGACAACAGCTTTGCTACCAGGAGCCTCTTCTTTTAGCCACAAGTCTCTCAATTAAAATTTTGCTTAAAAGGGGGGTCCTTTGTAGATATATTTGTACTATTAAGAGGATCAGTTCAACTTAGTTTCTTTCAACATGTGACATCTAACCCCCCAAAAAAAACTTCTTAAGTCTTAGATACTGAAGTTATGTTATTTTGCTCAAAAAAAGATATTTAAACAATCATGAATCAGAGCAAAATCTACCTATCTGGCAAATAAATAGACTGAAAAATTCTCAAGTATGTCACAGGTTATATGAGTGTTTCCTCACTATCTAAAAATCTAAGTTTACTGAAGTTTTAAAAGGCATTCAGCTATATAATTTAAAGATCATTTCCCAGAAGAAAACACCTTTTCAATATTGACCTGGGTGCCAACTTCCTTCAAAGTGTATTCTGATACTACCCATGGCTCTAGCTCTCACCTCCATGGATTGAACCTTGTCTGCACAGGGCACCATACCAACATGACCCACGAGATGCTCTCGTTATTCTGATGCTTCCTCATACACTACTTCTGCTAAATGTGAAGGGTGCAGAGAAGTGGATTATATCAGAAATAGTCAACGAGTCCACTGAGTTTATTATGCTTGCAATAATCAACACATGTTATATATATATATATAATGCCACATATATATATATATATATATATATATATATACACACACACACACACACACACACCCATATATATTAACTTCTACAGATATTCAGAAGGGGAAGCCAGCACCATGTGCAAAGAGCACTTCCCAATCTGCCCACCTGAATCAACTAAAAGCAATGGGATAAACAAGGCAGACGTTCTGAAATGTCAAAAGGGCAGTGCTTAGAAAGATTGCCATGGAAAAGCTGTTCCTGGTTCTATGCACACTGGGCATTTAACACTTATGTCCATACACACAAAGTGGAAGGAAGAACGTTATAACTTGACATGATTTTGGCAAGTCTGAGATTCTTTCTGTACTTGAGGGTGTCTGAAAAGTTTCAAAAGAGGGGAGAAAAAGAAAGAAATAAAAGGCACTTAACAAAGACAAAGCCTGAACTGAGCATGGTTTAGAGGAGTAATATAAGCATTTTACCAGAGATAAGAAATTATTTACAAGGAATTAAACTTTTCCCTTAAAATTTTATAAAAATCTACTGCTGAACTTTTTTCTGCTTTGTTTTTATGAAACCAAAAGCACCCCCAAAGCAAAAGCAGAAAAACAGCTGCACATGCACAGCTGGAAGCAAAGACTCCCTTCAGAGAGCAGGGCTGTGGGGGGGGGGCACTCTTGCTGAAGCACAGGTCTGGCCTGCATTAGAGATTTTTCTTTCTTCTATTTTCAATTTGAAAAATAAAACAACACCAAAACAAACAAAGGAAACAAATTCAAAACCTAGGCAATAGTAACAATATAAGGACCAGTGTGCTTTTATAGTACACTCCTAAAATAAAGTACCCTAGTTCTACACAGGGGTCAAAGGACTTGACAAAATCTCGTACAAATAAAGCAGTTAAAGTCAACCAACACAGGCAAAGGTCATCTTCCAAACGTAGCAGCAAGTAGGACAGACAACGAGTTCTAGAGACGATCCCAATGGCAGTCGCAATAACAGTAGAATTTTCATTTCAGAAAGTCTTGAACCAAGTAGAGGTGGAAAGGGTTGTGGGAGAGGGCCACCAGAGGAGAGAGAATGGGGTGCCTACCCTTTCCATCTCTGCATAGTAAACAATTTAGATCTGCTTTGGGAAAAACATCCTGGGTTAAGATCAGTTTCAATAAGCTGTTTTTAAGCAGGTGTCAAACCCACAGTCTTCATACAGGGATATGCCCAGTTCTTTCCCCAGTGTTGGGACCCAAATAAGTCTTATTCAGTGTCTATGACACAAAACAATACAATTTGGGCTAATAACATCCATCAAAGGGGGGGTGGGCATGAAAGAATGTACTAATTGAATCGTCTTGATTTCTTCAAAGTATCAGGACTTTGTTATTACATATTAACTTGGCTTCTTTTCCCCAAATCTTTTCTCCAGATTGTTTTAAAATCATGATTTCTCACTCTCTGTTCTCAGAAGCATGAGAAGAATTATAATTTAATTTTAATAGAAATTATTGCTTGCATTTATTTCGGAGGCTCTGAATGAGCTTGACACTTTGCTCCCAAACAGTCTCCAACTGAGTTCCAGCACTGCTGTACGAGAACAGCACTGCTGACTGTTATTGCTTGTGAATACTGAGGATCACCTTGTATGTACAGTAACAGCTTATACATCAGTGAAGGCAATTTCAAATATAAGACAGTTGGAAACAGATAGCTTAATCTTCCTGAATCAAGTACCCCATGAGTGGGACCTGTGTGTGCTGATTTACTTCTGCATATGGATGTTGCTAATGTTCTTTAGATATACATTGCTCTACAGATATCCTTTCCAGTTACTCACCATTTTAAAAATAACATAATTTGACTTTAAGTGCAAAAATACAGTATGAATTGCAAGTCTCTGTTAAAAAATAACCAACTTATATGCTTGTTTAGTAATAAAAACTGTAAAGACAGGTAACCATAAAGTATGGACACCATTTTCAATGTTATGATATAGAAAGAAATGTATTTACATGTAGAAAGGACTTTGATTCATTTGTATAATATGAAAGAGTTGCTGGAGTGGGGATCTGACAGAAGTCCTTAAGGAATCAAGACTAACAGGAATAGAATATACTTTACATATCATATTCTCAGAGCCCAGGGTAATTTTATAAAATGACTCAGAAAAGAGACTTATTAAACTCGTTCTTTCCTAATGATAGCAAAGAACCATCAAAGGTCTTCATATAGCATGGTTCAGAGTTAATGGATTTAAGAAACTACAATTATTGTTTGACTTTTGATAGCAATTGATTTATATGAATGTGTGTATATAAATACACATACACATACACACCCACACCCACACAGTTATCAGCAAGAAGAGAGACTAATACACACTGACTTCTCCCTGGGTAGAGAAAATGAAGCACAAGGCTGCCTTCCTAAACAGACACCCCGGCACAGCAACCCAGGTAGGATGAGCAGGTGTGTGAAAGGAAGTCATCTGGTGCTGGAGTAAGCCAAGAGCTGAGCAAGTTTCTCTAACCTTTCAAATGAACCTTAACATGCTAACAAGTCAAGCTTCTCTGCAATGTCCTGGTATCTTTCCAAAATATCTACTGGGGCTCTTAATAGTATCCACATTTGTTTTATTGGTAAACTAAATTCCTACAGTCAAGAAATTATACCAATGATTCCTTTCCTTTTTTCTTTTTATTATTTTTTCTTTTTTGAGAAAGGGTCCCATTGTCAGCTCAGTACAGATTAGCCTTGGACTCACTGCTATATACTCCAGGCTGGCCTCAAACCTGAGATCCTCCTTCCTCAGCCTCCTGAGTGCTGGGAGTTACAAGCAAGGGCCATCATCCCCAGCTTCAATGGCTCTTCTAAACAACCATTTTCCCTTACTGCAACAAGTTCTTGGAACTAAAGTTTTCAATGATCCATTGACTTCTGCTATGAAGCATGCCAGGTGACTTTGAAGTCAAACTGTACATAAAGATCTGAGCAGATCTGTGGTTGGTTATTATAGTCCTAGAGATTTCTTGGGACTTTCTCTCATCAAAGGAAAATGGGGTCTGGCTAATACTCTTATGTGAATAAACTTAATGGTACAGGGTAATATGCAATGAGAATATGAAAGCAATTTTGTTATTATCTGGCTAGTCTGTTACCATATAAAAACTAAAGTTACATCACTTAGAGCTTATGGTATTCTTGGATAGACTGAAAATACTCAGAAGTTTGAAATTCAAGGGACACCACAAATGTAGTTGAGGCAAAATAAAATGTATCCAAAGAGAACTGTATGTTTTCTCTTCACATTCTTCATTGCCTCTATTTGCATACGGAAACAAGTATTTATTATCTGTAGGTCGACTTGAATATCAGCATTCTGAGTAAATCCTACTAAAACTTTAAGATTCCAAATGCTCAAAACATTTTTACTACACTGGATATGGGTCCAAAAGCTTCAGTGTGATAGTTAGAAAAGGCGATCCTTTGTGCATATCAGCATTCCTGCTGCAATTCATCCCTTTAAAAATACCATCTCAGAATGAAAACAGTGTACTACTATATATATGCAATTTGTTTGACCCATGAACAAACAGATGCTGTGCACTCCCCTGTCCCCTAAGTACCACTAGTCAAAGAGCCTTGTGCAGCGAGGGAACTAGCATCTGCAGTGCTTGGCAGGCTGCAAGGGACACGAGCAGCAAAGCCGCAGCCCAGAAACAAAGACTGCACAAGAGAAGGCGGGAGCAGCCATTTCTGCACACCGGGACTAGAAAGGAACACTGACCAGTCAGTACCAGATAGCACGTCCCCTGCGGAAAGGACTTTAGTGCCTACTTCTGAACGGAGGGCGAAACTGACCCTTTTACAAAAAGGGGGTTATCTATATTTTGTCTATTAAGAGCAACAGGCTCATTTTCCTGACTTTAAAAATCTAGAAACTATAGTAATATAGATCACTGCACTACAGCGACTTTGCTGAAGCATCTTCAGTCCGCTGACTTGCAAGGGGAACTGCTACATACTGGAGAAGATTCAAGTTTGCTCAGGAATTTGAGGGTACAGTACTCTTCGGCTCCTGTCTGGACAGCATCAAGCAATCGACTGTGCCAAATGTGTCCATTAAACAGACATGAGTGATTTCTCCTCCAACTGGGCTAATTCTATGTTTAGTTACTTTTATTCTGTACTTATATGTAGAGTGTTCAGATCTAACCCCCAGGATGGATGGCCATTTACCCAAATCCTCTCAATTTACTTCCTTCTTCCCCCAGGTTGAAAAAAAAAATCAAATTGATACTTCTGTGGGTTTGAGTCTCTCTTAAGTAGGTTAACATGGGAACTTTGACTTTAAGATACCAAAGGTCACTAACTTTGCACAAAAGCATTTCTTCCTCTTGCACCTGGCTTTGCTCAAGTAACATTTTCTTTCCTTTTCCTCCTCACCACAGTGCTTGGGACGAGAATGTAAACATTGACAGAAGCAGCAGCCCTGTGACCACATCAGACTTCCCATCACGTAAGTGGTTCCTCTCTTGTTTGCTAGAAAGTCACTGAGGTTTCCGTGGTAACTTAGTGTCCCCTTTACTTTGGCCTCCATCTGAAAAAAGAAACATTAAATTGATATGGTTTATATATTGTAAAAAAAAAAAAGAAAAAGAAAAAGTAAAAACAGCGAGAAAAATCAGTTCATTGTGAATTACATTTCTAAAAACATAACATTCATCTCAGAAGGCACTGACATTACAGAATCTGATTAAATGTAAGAGGTGGAAACTCAGTGACTGAAAACTATATGCACATTATTCCAGCAGGTATGTACCATTGATTTACCTCATAATCATGACCAATGCTGGGTTATACGGAATCAGATTACACAATGCCCACCTTCAAGGGATCTACTACATCTTTTGATTCCTTTGGAAAACTAGGCCAATTTTATTTTCTTGTAAGTGAAATTAAATATTCTGCCATAATGACATATGGTAATTCCCAAGTATTATGAATACATCACATTGGTAGTGAAGACAATCTAGTATGCATTTGTTTAGGTCCTACTCTCGTGAACAGAGTGAAAATCTGCTGTTGGGCAGCTTAGTTTCCACCATCTACCAATGCTGCTGCCCTTCAGTGTGTACAGAAAATATGTAACCATTCTATGTAATCCTCAGCCAAATTCTTCTAAAACACTGGAAGGAGAGACAATGCGGTTCCTCAGGCAAGAATTGGACCCAAGAACCCAGAGGGCCAATAGAATATAGTCACCATAAGTTCAGGGCTCTCGTAAAGAAATGAAGACCCAAAGATAAGCCAGGCCTGAAAGAAAAGGACAAGGAAAGGAAACTCTTCAAGAGAAGAGGAATGAATGGGGATCCTAAGTCACATGAACAGATCCACTCATGTCATATCCAAGCATCTTGAAAAACATTAAACAGGTATGGTGGTACACGCCTTTAATCCAAATCTGAGCACTCGGGAGGCAAAGGCAGGCAGATCTCCGAGTTCAAGGCCAGCCTGTTCTACAGACTGAGTCCAGGACAGCCAAGGATATACAGAGAAACCCTGTCTTGGAAAAAAAAAAAAACAAAGACTGTCTTGGAGGAAAAGCTGTCTCAATGTTAATTATTTTAAAGTTTTATTAACAGTTCTACTGGGGCTGGAGAGATGGCTCAGTGGTTAAGAGCACTTGCTGTTCTTTCAAAGGAACCAGGTTCAAATCCCAGCACCCACATGGCAGTTCACAGCTGTCTGTAATGGCTGGGCATGGTGGCGAATGCCTTTAATCCCAGCATTCAAAGACAGAGGTAGGCAGATCTCTGTGAGTTCAAGGGCAGCCTGGTCTACAAAGTGAGTCCAGGACAGTCAAGGATACACAGAGAAACCCTGTCTCGAAAAAACCTTAAAAAAAAAGAAAAAAACAAACAAACCCCCCCAAAAAACAGAGCTACTAAATAATCAGGGCTTTTTTTCATTCATAATAAAATACATATATACAATTGTAGAGGAATAATCTGATCTATGGTATAATTAAATTATTAAAATGGTAAGGTCCCATTAAAATAGGATTTTATTCAAAGTAACATTATTTATCAAAACAAAACCATCTTATAAACTGGACTGTGAAATTCTTTATAGTACAGTTTACTGCAGTATGGCCATAGTTAAGTCTGGCCCACATCTGCTTTTGTTAATATAATTTTATTGGAAGTCAGTTTTACTTGTTTATAAGTCATTTTATTATGATAAAGTTGAGTAGTTGTAAAAAAATAAGAAAGTGCAAAGTCCAAAATGTTTCTATTTGTGCCACCCAGTGAGACCCTGTATCAAAAAAACAGACAAAAACCAAAAAGCCCCTTTGATCTGTGTTTTAATTTAAGAGAATAACCATTAATGGGCTCTTACTATCAACCATTTACCAGAGAAGACACCTATTGAAAAAAAAATTTTTTTTTCTTCAGTGTAGCATAAGAGAAGTAATGGTAGTTCTACAATTTAAAATCCAAACTCGCCGGGCGGTGGTGGCGCACGCCTTTAATCCCAGCACTTGGGAGGCAGAGGCAGGCGGATCTTTGTGAGTTCGAGGCCAGCCTGGTCTACAAAGCGAGTCCAGGACAGCCAGAGATATTCAGAGAAACCCTGTCTCCAAAAAACCAAAAAAATAAAAAATAAAAAAATAAAATCCAAACTCAAGTTTAATTTTTTTTAAGGTTTTATTTATTGATTGATTGACTGATTGTGTATACAGTGTTCTATGTGTATGCCTACAGGCCAGAAGAGGGCAGCAGATTTCATTATAGATGGTTGTGAGCCACCATGTGGTTGCTGGGAATTAAACTCAGGACCTCTGGAAGAGCAGTCAGTGCTCTTAACCTCTGAGCCATCTCTCCAGCCCAAGTTTAATGTTTTACAACATTGTACTTTTTGAGTGAAAAGTTTTAAACTTAAATTTCAGTTATTTGGAAAATTCTTAGTCTTCCTTTTCTTGATCTAGGAGAGTGGTGTTGACCAGACAGGAAGTTAGTTCACATAGAGCTTAAACACTGGAGTCTTTTGAACAATAAGAACCCTGTTTGTCTACCTCCTTGTAGGTGGTTACATTCACACCAATCACCAAGAGCACATGCCCTGACTAAATCACACAACAGCAAAACTTTCAAGCCAAATCAAGTGCAGGAAGATCAGATGGGGTTTATATTTCTTCTCTCAAGAATGAGTGTTAGGCAGTTGAACACAGGAATGACCACAGGATTAATGATAGCCTATGGCCTCAGGACTAATGTACCTCTTCAATTTCTGCCCTATGCTCGAGAGTAAACCAGTTTCAAGAGTTTATTTTAGTTTTAATTTTTATGTGTTTGGGTGTAGTATGCATGTATGTATTTGCACCATGTATGTCTGGTGTCCATGAAGGCCAGAAAAGGGCATCATGTCCCTTGAAGTTACAGATGGTTATGGGCTGCCATGTTGATGCTAGGAACTCAACTTGAGTTCCCTGTAAGAGCAGTAAGTAACTTTAACTGTTGAGCCCTTGAATATGAATGAAAAAAATTGTTATGTGCATAGTGTGTGGGTGTACCACAGTACTTGTGTTGAAGTTAGAGAACGCTTTTGTGCAGTTAGTGTCTTTACCTCTTTTTGTGGGTTCTTGGGACCTACTGAGCCTTTTTGTCAACATCTATGACTTTGGTTACTTACTTCATGAATTCCTTGTTATATTTATGGATATAATAAAATCCTTCAGAAAAGCCTTGTGTCTAACAGATCTCACTCTTCCTTTGCCTTTCTCTTAAAAGTGCTTGTTGCCACCGAGGAGCCAGTCATTCCATTCATACCGTTTGAACAAAAGTTTAATCAGCATGTATGAACAATTATAAACAACAGAAACAAGCAGCTTGCTCACCATTAAATGCTTGCTGTAAGTGTGTAGGCAGAGGAGCGTAGGAAAGTGTTGCTGCATGTTGAGTTCCTGGCTGTAAACTCTTTAGTAAATCTGAGAGGAAAACAGACTTGTCAGTGATCTTTAACACATAAGCCCCTTAGATCAAATCCAGAAATAATGTCTTATTCAATACCAACATAAGCCCCAGCTCTAAGAACTTTCTAACACTATAGCAGCATATTTTTAAAGCTGACTTAAGTAAATGCAGTCATCAGTATGCTAAGAAATCCCCAAAATTTTACTTTCTCTTACATATTGCATTACAACAGAAATGTGGTATGGATGGTTCCTTTGTTCACTTCAAATAGAGCCCCACTTACTCTGAGTTAGGCTATGATGGAAAGCGGCTGAGGTAGATCCCGAGGTGGTTGTCACTCCAGCTGTGTCCGTTCCAAAGCCAAGTAGCTCCAAGGGAAACTGGAAGGGCATGGTCACTGGAACAAGGCCACCCAGCATCCCAAAAGGAGTCACAGTTTGATTTGTTACAGACAAAGGTGATGTCATGAGAGTCAGAGGTGAGGCATTAGCCAATAATGATGCTCCTGCTGTGGACTGTGTAGAAACCAGGGGTCAAAATAGATAAGAAATAAAGCATTGCTCCTAAATTGATTTAACATCTTCATGGATGCAAGACTGTGTCTTAATCTGCTCTAACAAACGAGAGAAAGAATTTAAGACTGAGGTGAAAAATACAATCCAAAGAGTTAACTAGTAATGGTTCTGAAAATCTGCAATGACATTTGAAAATTTTTATATACACAGCTCTTTTGTCAGCACTGTAGTCTGCTTATTAGCTGCTCAATCTCTATTCTTGCTTGTAAGCTCCAAAGTCCAAAACTTATATTTCTCCTTCTCCGTTTCTTCCAAAACCACAGACATGAGTTGCTAAAAAGTAATTCCAGCCAATTTCCCTGGGACTCTGCAGGCTCACTTTCCTGGCACAAGGCCTAAGGGGCTGACCTCATCCACTAGTCTTTCATAACAGAGTCTGAAGCAGATGAGGCTCTCTGAAAGCTCTTCATCCTTGGTCTAACCTGAGCTTCCCCAGAGCTGGTAACTGGCTAACCTCCACCACGAAGGGTTCCAGCTGTAAGCTAGCCTGAGCTTCCCCTGCACAGACACTTTCCTTTCTACACTCCACTGTTATTTCTGGATTTTTCCCATCTCCCAGTAATAACCTAATATTATTTGTATCTCCTTCTAAAAATAAAATTTACTGAATGACAACCTCCATTTCTGACACTATCTAGTTTCTTCAGAACTGATGGAAGCTGGTCTCCATTGTACTGCTTTTCTGAAATTAGACTTCCTAAGTATAAGTGTTTTCTTGCTAGGCAATGGTGGCACATGCCTTTAATCCCAGCACTCGGGAGGCAGAGGCAGGCAGATAGGTCTCTGTAAGGTAGAGGGCAGTTTGGTCTACAAAGTGAGTCCAGGACAGCCAGGGCTACACAGAGAAACCCTGTCTCAAAAACAAAAACAAAAGTGTTTTCTCGTTGTTTTTATGTGGGCTTTGAGGCCCTGATTATGAATTAGAAATGTTGGTGAGCCTCCATAGGAAACTACTTAAATATACTCTTTGACCTAATTCAATTCTTCCAATGATTTTCTATGCAGCAATTAAATGATTTTTCCACTTCTGATCTTTCTTTTGTAACCTGCAATGTTTTCTTAGTCAAAAATGTTAGTTTTTAACTGTAGTACTGTAGTTAAGAAAACAAAATTTAGTGGCTGGGCGTGGTGGCACACACCTTTAATCCCAGCACTTGGGAGGCAGAGGCAAGTGGATCTCTGTGAGTTCAAGGCCAGCCTGGTCTACAAAGTGAGTTCCAGGACAGCCAGGGCTATTACACAGAGAAACCCTGTCTCAAAAAACCAAAAAAAAAAAAAAAAAAAGGAATTTATATGTTTGTTTATTTAAATTTAGAAACTCAGGAGATGGCTCAGTGATTAAGAATGACTGATTCTCTTATAAAGAACTAGAGTTTAGTTTCCAGCACCCACATCAAGCAGGTTTACAATGGTCTGTAACTCCATCTCTAGGGGAGATCCAATGCCCTCTCCTGGCTTCTCAGGGCAACTAAGCACTTTATGAACATGTGAGCACACATACACACAAATCAAAATAAAATCCTAAAAATTATTTAGTGGATGTGATAGTACACACCTTTAGTCCCATCACTGGAAGGACAGAGCCAGGTGGATCTCTGTGAGTTTGAGGTCAGTTTGGTCTATATAGCAAGTTTCAAGTCAGCTGGAACTTCCAAAAAGTTCTTTTTTTAGCTGGTAATATACATTGGCTACTGTTGGTTTTTTGTGCTATTTCTATGAAAATACCTCATTAATTTTTTTTTTTTTTTAAAGAGAGTCTTTGTATAGCCCTGGTTGGCCTGGAACTCATGAAACACAAACTAACCTTGAAACCCAAGTTTTCCAGCCTCAGCCTCTTAAGTACTGTGATTACAGTCATGCCTCAGACACCACCATGCCTGGTCAGGGCTAAATGTTTCATTTCTTAATATGTTAGAAAATATATGTAAGTTTCCCATACATATGTGGTATGTCATACATTATCACTGCTAAAAAATAAAAAAAGTGAGCTTTCTCTCCAGAAGCCATCTTATTTTGGTTGACTACTCTATCTCCTCCCCTTTCCTCATCTCCTTTGTTGTCATTGATATTATAACCTCAGTTCTGGCCTGTTGTCTCAATTTTAATCCTATGAATCAGAGCTTAGTTTATAACACCACTTAGGTTTCCAACACTCAACTAACCTGAGAAGTCCAAAGTGGAATTACCAAGCCTCCCACCTTGTTTTGCCATCAGCAAGCACTTTTTCAAGTGCTTAGGATTGCAGCCCAATCCCAATCCTCATAAGGATTGATGTTTTATTTTTAATTTATTTATTTAATATAAACACCAATCCTTAGTCTGCAGGCCTCATAACTGAAGGAGAGTTGCTTTTTCACCCAACTTTCTCCTTACATCTAAGCACTAATGTTCAACATCTGTTAACTGACACTTTGCAGAGTTGACAGTCTTTTCTTTACTATGCCAATTATGATACCCAGTGGGTACATTTAAGAAGAAATACTCAGTTAGAAATAATGCATTTTAAAAAGTAACTAGAATAAAAAGGATCCTGTATCAATTTAAAAGCAATAATGGTTCCTTCATTTTAAACATATGTCTGTTGTAGTCTCAAGAGTCTCCAAGGCTATGTGTCCAGAATGGACTCCCTCAGTGAAAATAGTAAACAATGCAAATGAGTTGAACCTTTTTAAGCCTTTCTGCAAGAGTCTAACAGAAACATTACAACAGATGGAAAAGATAAATTAGGGTAAGTTCCTATTTTTAAAAATAGCTTGTGCAACAGCAAATTAAAAAAAAAAAAAAAAAGAATGCTTTACACTAAGAATTTTCCAAATCCGATTTTGTGTATGGAGCTGGAATGTCAGGTGACCTCAATGTTACACTGACACTTAGAGGAGTTTCTCTAAGAGGCACTTTAGGAAGTAGAAAATCCTGTTTGTAACACTTGGAGCACAGAATAGCTGTCAACAGTATCTAGATAGGCAGAGTGTATAGTGTCCACAATCAGACATGTTTTCTAAGCTTTCTCCATTTTGAGAGAAAATATGCAAGGAAACTGCTTTTCTCAGGCAGGCATTTGATCTTATAAAGCTACTCCTTCTGTTTGTGAGATAGCTGTTTCCCATTTACCCAGAATAATATTCTGAAATGTAGACATACTTCTTGGTTTCATACCTTCTTTCAACAGCTTCCCTTCCACAGAGTGAACCCCAAATCCTTACTGTGCTCTTCCAGGTCCCCTTGACCTGGTGTAGGTCTCTCTCCATAGCTGATGACACAACACATGAAGGCTTTTTCACTTGCCATTGCTATACTGCCGTTTTCTCTCACCCATACAAAATTCCCATCTTCTCTACACATGGCTGTGCCCTGTCCCTCCAATTCTCAGCTGAAATCAAACACATTTCCTTTAACAGGCCTTCTGGAGTCTCTAATGCTAGCAATACCAATTTTTACCTTTTTTTTTCCACAGCGCATTTTTTTAAATAAAAATTTTACAAATAAAATTTTAGCTTATCTAAAAGATATGCTTCATGAGAGTAGATACAGTATGCTGTTCACCCTGGTTCCCCAGCACACAGATGAGAGCCTGCCACATAGTACTACCCAGTTTGCTTACTGAATGATGGCTTTTAAAATTATAAAGTGGCTAATATGAGGTCATACAAACTCATTAAGCTGAAGGTCAAGAAAGAGGAAGAACGTTCTGGAAGGAAAGTTATTAAATAGAAAGCAGACAGAGCTAATAATTTGGACTCAAAATTTACACTTTCACCCTTTGTTAAATGAGCCTCTTCACTGTACTGTGGATAGCACTGCAGACGCCTTGTAGACAGGAGGCGCAGGCATCACAAGCAATGGGCCCCAAATGTATTCTCTCATCAAGGAACGACTGCCTTCAGCACCTGGGATCAACCAACATCTGGAGGCCACAAGCAGCTGAGAAGACTTCATTAAATGCTGTCACACTAACACAACTACCCAATGGCAAAGGCGACGTGACCTTACTAAACTGTTGACATTTCTTGAGTCAAATCAGTAAGACAGAGAAAAACAAATCAAAAAGGGAAGACACCTTGGGGTTTCTAAGTCATAAAGCCACTCGGGAGTAGAAGAATACCAGGAAGGAACTTATCAGGAACACACATTTTGTCATGCAGCTTTCTTGCTGAAAGATCAGCTATTCTTAGGATAATGAATGGCTTCCTTTGGGATAAATGATAATCAAATACAAGAAGGCCAGATAGATTTTAGAGGTGAAAAAAGGTGAAGGACAATTTAACCAGACACTTGAAGGCAATGAAGTAAAAAACAAAACACAAAACCAATTTCTAAGTGTAGAAAACTCCCCTAACCCTTTATAGTAAGAAAGTAAATGAAGTTGTAACTCCGATAGTGCAACAAAGACAATACTTATGCCATGGGAGAGTTAACTAAAATCTGATTACTATTTCAGCAAAATGGTACAGCTATATGAGAACTATAATTCTTATTTTTATAATGAAAGTCACAAGATAACACAATGGTAACATTTATAAAATTAAGAGTTTGCCAATCATTCACTTATTCTTCTTCTTTTTTGAGACAGCGTTTCACTATTGTAGCTTGACTGGTCAGGAACTCACTATGAAGACTAGGCTAAACTCAAACTCAGAGATCTGCCTGCCTTTGCCTGGGATTTAAAGATAAGCCACACCACACCTAGTTGTCACTCATTATTCTTCCGAGCTGGGCATGGTGGTGCACACCTATAACCTCAGCACATGGGAAGCTGTGGTCTCGTTGAAGGCCTTGTCTCAGAAAACACAAAAACATGGATGGTAAGGAGGAGGGTATGGGGCCAGGGAACTACCACTTTTGTTTTAGAATTTCATTTTTTCTTTAATCAAATTGAACGTTAATTTTAGAGTCACCTCTCTAGTAATATGAACAGTAATAAAGGCTAATTTCCAGACCTTATCTATAATTAACCATTTAACAAATAATCCCCATTGCAGTGTATTTGAGTTTTGTTATTTACCTCTCTCCTTTTTGTTTTTCCCTCTCTCTTTGAGAAAAGATCACAGAATCTTGTCTAGGCTGGACTTGAACTTATTATGGGTTCAAGTGATCCTCCTGCCTCAGTGCTCAGCTGTAGATGAAGAACACCCTATTCAGCTTTATTTTCTTATGAAGAAAACATCTTTTTAGAAAGACAAAATATCAATATGGATTTCAAACAATGAAGTGCCAATGAATTGATTTGTTCTACATTAGTATTTCTGAACCCATGTGAGTGAACGAATGATAATATGGTATTATTAAATGTGTTTTCAACACCAAGTCTTAGACTACGATGAACTACACTGAAGCCTCTACAAACAGTAAGGGGAAAACTTTCATTAAATTCCTATTCCACAAAAATAAGAGGCAGCAAGAGGCTAAAGCATTGCCTTCAGAAACTCATTTCACAGATGAGAGTCATATTCTCAAAGATTTAGGAACCAAGTACATCATAAAATATGTATTTTTAAAAAGGTATTTACAATATATTATATAAAAACAGCCTTAAAACACCCTATAAATTAAAAGTGGTGGGCACAGGTAGTTTTTTTCTCATCTCTAATTTTGCTCATAGTGAATATCTATTACTTCCAGGAGGAAAGAATATTAAAGAAGCCACATCACTAATGTGAAGGACAAGTCTCTGAAAGTCTCAAAATATAGACAAGGTAGAGAAATGAACACAACACAGATGATATAGAAGTCAGAGCTGAGAAGTATATGCACAACAAACCTGGCGTGTTAGTCCAAGGCTGTCATTAGGCAGTCAGGAGACTGCAGTAGGACTGTCATGAGTCTGAAGCTAGCCTGGGCTACAGAGTAAGATCTTGTCTTAAAAAGTTCTCAAAATAACCCTAAGCTAAGTGTAGTGTAGGGTAGGAGAGTGTAGTGTAGGGTAGTGGAGTAGATTGGAGGGTAGGGTATTGGGGAGTATAGGGGAGTAGAGTGCAGGGTAGTGGACTAGAGTGAAGGGTAGGGTAGTGGAGTGGAGAGGAGGCTAGTGGAGTGTAAGGTAGTGAGTAGTGTGTAGGGGAGTGGAGAGGAGCGTAAGGTAGTGGAGTGTAGGGTAGTGGAGTGTAGGGCAGTGAGCAGAGTGTAGAGGAGTGTAGTGTAGGGTAGTACAGATTAGTGGAGTGTAGGGTAGTGGAGTGTAGGGTAGTGAGCAGTGTGTAGAGGAGTGTAGTGTAGGGTAGTGAGCAGAGTGTAGAGTAGGG
>CAJQZJ010032348.1:2617989-2689837 GCA_907164525.1 Lophiomys imhausi | reverse complement strand
AGGGTAGTACAGGGTAGTAGAGTGGAGTGTAGGGTAGTGGAGTGTAGTATCAGCTTCAGGGACATACAGGAGTGCAGCAATGTCCTATGCAGTCAGGGCTAGATACAAATGTCCACTCTCTAACCAAAGTACTGAATCAGAAATAACTACCAAACATAGAATAACATAGTCTTTATTTTTATTTTAAAAATTTTTAAATTACATTTATTCTTGGGCAGGGGAACTGTGCCATGGTCTGTAGGTGTGGAGGCCGGAGGACAACTTTCAGGAGTCTGTTCTCCTACCATGTGAGTTCCAGGGATTGAACTCGTCAGGCTTGGTGGCAAGCACCTGTACCCATTCAGCCATCTCACTGTCTGAGAATAAAATATTCTTGAGCTGAAAAAATAGTCAGGTCTGAGGTTCATTATGTTCTAAGTACAAAATTAATGAAAACTAGATAAACACAGTTATAGTCCAAGGATATTGGGCCCAAAGGTAAATTTTCTAGTCATTTCAGCAGGCAAAACACATCATTTATAAAAGGGAATAAAATGATCAGCATGGCCTCAGATTCTTCTATAATCCTACATGCTAAGCAAGGGATTCTGAGTGGAAGTTAGTGAGCCAGGAAATCTACTCTCATGGAAGTGTTACAACATAGAAAGAAGTGATCAGGTGTGCAAAAGCAATGGTAAAGTAAATTCTACTTGTGTCCCTTCCAGCAGAGAGTCCTTGCCTAAGTGAGAGGCAAGTTTAAACCAAAAACAAACAATGTAGTACTTGGGCATTCCAACATTAAGCAGGCAGAATTATACATGAGTAACTAAAAAGTGAAAATGTGGTATATAGATAGGCATTCATATAGATGAATATATATGAATACATATACTCATAGTTATATGAATAACTAAAAAGTTAATGTTAAATAAAAATTTAGAGGATAAACATGTGAAGAAAAATAGTACAAATGTATAAATTTGACTAAATAAACAAAAAAGCTGGCTCAGTGGTTAAGAACATTTGCTGCTCTTTCAGAGGAATAGAGGTTCATTCCTAGGACCCAAGTAAAGGATTCTAAAGGCCTGTAACTCTAGCTCCAGGGAATCAGTTGCCCTCTTCTGGCCTCTTTTGTTTTTGTTGGTTTTGTTTTTCAAGGCAGGGTTTTCCAGTGTAACAGCCCTGGCTGTCCTGGACTCACTTTGTAGACCAGGCTGGCATTGAACTCACAGAGATCCACCTGCCTCTGCCTCCCAAGTGTTGGGATTAAAGGCGTGCACCACCACTGCCTGGCTTTTGTTTTTGTTTTTTTAAGACAGGGTTTCTTTGTGTAATAGTCCTGGCTGTCCTGGACTCGTTTTGTAGACCAGGCTGGCTTCCACCTCTCAGATCCACCGGCGTGGATCCTCTGCCTCCCGAGTGTAGGGATTAAAGGGATGCATGGCCCTGCACCCACCATGCTCCCACACGCAGACAGAAGAAACAGTAGTGAGATAAGTGAGTACATGCTAAACCCTTGCACTACTAATACTTTGCTCTTACTTTTAAAAGAGTTTGTGGAAGATTTTTTTTTCTCCCTCAACAGGGTGTCATACAGCTCATGCTGGCCTTGAACTTGCTGTGTAACCAAGAATAACTTTGAACTTCTGATCATCTAATCAGAAGATGATCCTCCACCTCACAATAGTTAGGATTACAGGAGTATACCACCATGTCTCGCTAAGAGATAAAGTTTTAAAATATACTCAAGTTTTCTTTTTCAAAACAAATGTAAAAGTAAATGTGAATTTTGTCCTGGTATTGAGGATTTAACTTGGGGTTTCACACATGCTGGAGGGGCTATCACTGAGTTAACATACCCAACTTCCCATTCTACCTTCTAAAGTTTTTTGTTGTTGTTGTTTTTAGTTATCATCCTGTTATGCAGTTCAGGTTAGCTTAGAATTCCCTGTATATAGCCCAGACTGGCCTTCAACTTGAGTTCTTCCTGTTGCAACCTTCCATGTACTAGGATTACAGGTGTATGGCACTAATCACACAGCCTAACATGATATTGATTGAAGAAAAAAAAACAACCCACATTCTAACAAAAACTTAACTCAGCACTATGATGTCAAACTGAGAACATTCCATGGCCGTGGCTATTATCAGCCTATTATAAACATGTATTATGCCCAATCTTAGATTTATCTTATAAATAACCAGTACATACATACCTGCACACTGGATGTTACCACTGAAGACCCTGAGGCAGAGGTTGGTCTATGTGGAGTAGACAACAGTTTAGTAGCACCCTGTGTTCCACTTCCTGTTCCCCCAGATAGACTAGTCCTATTGGCTCCACTTGAGTTAAGGTTGCTACCTCTGCTGGCAGGTACATTCATTGGAATTCCACTCAAGCTGTTCTTCCCAACAGTTCCAGTGGATGATGAGTTTGTTAGTTTAGAAGGGGCCTGAAGAGTTTTTGTAGTTGGAAGGCCAGAAGTGCGATTTGAGGGCAATAAATTCAGAGTGGGAGACTGTCTGCTGATGTTCATTCCACTCGGTTGTTTATGGACAGGGGTGTTACTGGTGGAGTGGCTACTCTGGGCTACTAGTGTGTTTGGACTGGAAGAACTTGGGCATACAGCAGGCTTGGGAGCTGGGTTGGATTTAGAAATAAGTTTAGTAGATAATGAAGGCTTAGCTGATAGAGAGGGCTTGGGTGAGGCAGAAGGCTTGGGTGAGGGCAAAGGTTTGGGAGATGTGGCAGGTTTGGGAGATGCAGCCATTGAGAAGGGAGATTTGAAACCCTGCGTAGAGATTTGTGACACCATAGCCTTGGCTAAAAAGTTACTGGAGGTAGTGGTGCTCGGTGCTGTCCTGGAAACCAGGGGGTGGGGCCCCTGAGAACCATTTCCAGGTGATGGGGTAGACAAAGGGAGGCGATACATCAGTGGCTTATCTGAAGTCTTGAGTAGATGGGATGAACAGGAAAGTTGGGGGTTATTACTTAATTTCACCACTGGGTTGGTCTGAGATTTACTAATGGTGGCTTGTAATGGAGACACATAGTTCTGCTGGACAGCTGAGTGCTGGTGCACCTTTGTTACTTGTGTTAATGAAGAAGCATCTTGGGCCTCTGATGCTCCCAGAGCATGAGAAGAGGCAGCAGCTTGGGCTTGGGAGGAGGAGACGTGAGTCTGTGAAGAGGAAGAAGCATGTATCTGGCTTGACCTTTTCAGTCCTTGCTGGAGTAGCCTGGCTGGCAAAGGTTCTAAGGAAACTTTAGGGTTCTGAATTGAAGAACCAGCAATAAGGCCTGAAGAAATACCAGTATGAGCTAAATCCTGGGTTTTCTTTGGTACTGGCCCTGTGTGACCAGCAATAAGACTTGAAGAGTGTGCAGTCTGAGCAGAATCTAGTTTTTTTTGAAGTTGCCAGTGGTAACTTACTCATGATACTTGCTAGTTTTTCTTCTCTCAGTCCTGGACGAGGTTTTGTGGTTGGCACATTTAGCCTTGAACCAACTGAGGGGCCCTTGTTGCCATTATTGATGACAGCTAAAGCTTCAGAAACAAGATCCAGTGAAGATGAGTGGAAAGATAGGTCTTCATCCAGGGAGTCATCAAGACAGATGGTTTCCTGGGCTGGTGCTGAGCTAGAGCTGGCTGAGGCAATGATGGGTGTGCTGGAACTCATGGAAGGACCACCAACAGAAGCCACCAAGGATGGAGGAGCTTTTGGGTCTTTTTTTGGGCTACATTCCTAGCATAAATAGCATTATATTAAAAAAAATACAGAGTTAATTACAAATTTTAAATTTAGTTTTTACAAGACTAAGATATTCTTATGATGACTAAAATTATTTTTTGATTATTTTGCTTGTTCTGACACAGGTCTGTTTATAGCCTTGACTGTCCTGGAACTCCCTATGTAGATCAGGCTGGCTTTGAACTCACAAAGATCTACCTGCCTCTGCCTCCCAAGTGCTGGTATTAAAAGCTTGTGCCACGGTACTGGGCCTTTTTTAGCTAGAAATTTTGAGAAGATTGCCAAAAACAAAGTGACATTGAGAAAACAGTGCTCTACCCAGCTCCCCTATAACACTGTGTGACATACTACACCACCATGTCCTTGAAAGTCATCTTATAGGACCTGAAATGGGGCTAAAGGACACCAACTGAGAGAGACATCACTCACAAACTCCACTTACATGAAGTATTCTGAATCTACTTCAATTCCAGCTTATCAGAAGTTTTTATTCTCCTGGGGCTCAGAAGGGACTTTACCTTTATATCAATACTATGACTCTTATCTAATATGGTTTGCTGGGATGCTTGACTCTTGCTCTCTGCTTCCTTGTATTTTTTTTTTTTTTTTTGGTTTTGTTTTTGGTTTTTTGAGACAGGGTTTCTCTGTGTAACAGCCCTGGCTGTCTGGAACTCACTCTATAGACCAGGCTGGCCTTGAACTCACAGAGATCCATCTGCCTCTGCCTCTGCCTCCTAAATAATGGCAATAAAGGCATGCACCACCACACCCAGACGCCTCCTTGTATTTCTGTAACTACCTACCACCAGTACATAGAGAAACTAGTGAAACATATTTCTACTTATTATAATGGATTACCATTTGTAATTTATCAAATATGTATTTAGTGTCTCCTACAAGTAAGGCTCTGTCCTAAGAAAATAAAGATATTAGTAATGAAAATGCTAAACATCTAAGTGAAAATTGTCTGTTAACTCTTTTTTTTTAAGTTTTGAGACAGGGTTTCTCTGTATAACAATAGCTCTGGTTGTCATGGAACTCACTTTGTAGACCAGGCTGGCCTTGAACTCACAGAGATACGCTTGCCTCTGCCTCCCATGTGCTGGGATTACCATCATGCCCAGTCTAAATTAACTTTTTTAAAATTCAAAGAAGAGTTATGAGAATTACAGTTTAATATTCAGAGTAAAAGAAAAATATTAGCAACCACTTCTTTGATGACAGTAAATGAAGTACTATATTTTATGTTTAAGATAAAGACAAAACTACAACACAGATTGATAAATCATTTCAGAGGCTCTATTAGTTCCTTAGAAAGAAAAAAGTCCCAAACCCATAGTTTTATATACTGATGTATAGAGCCACATCACTTACCTTCAGCATAGTGGGGAAAGAACGAACAGGAAGAGTCTTTACCATCACCTCCTACAGTGTTACAGTAAGTAAGCTGTTAAGAATGCGGTTACTCTCTAACTTCCATAGCACTTGTCCTAAACTTTTACTCCAAGAATGCCAACCTGAAAACCACACTACCTATAGAAGCATGGGTATGATCCCATTAGGATCACAGTTTGCTAAGAGAAGGGGGTAACACATGAGGCCTATGCCTGTGCATGTTGGCATTCCAAGTACACTATTACTAAAACTCCATCATTAGAAAGAGTATAGGACTGAGGTGAGGGCAATGATATCAAAGGTACCTACAAGCATAAAGTTTCTATTTTAAGTATCTTTTGGGGGGAGGCAGCTTCTCAAATATCCCAGGATAACCTCCAAACTCTATCAAGGCAAGGATCAGCATGAACTTCTGACCCTCCTGTCCTACCTCCTGAGTGCCATGATTACAGTCATGCACTACCTTCACTGCTTTATGTGATGTGACAGTGTCAAGTCTGCGAGGCAAGCACTTATCAAATGAGCTATATCCATAACCCAGCTATGTCTGCTTCTAGAGATAGCTTTTCCACCTTAAATATTAATTTTGGCAGAGAAAGACTTGCTCTTGGCTAAAGAAGAGAAAAAAATGAGGGAGGGCTCACAATCCAGCTTTTGCTAAGCACTGTTAAGATTATTTTCTTTTTCTTGAGGGTAGGAGCAGGTTGAGACAGGGTCTATGTATCCCCGACTAGCCTGGAATTGTGGAGAAGACAGATGGCCCCAAACTTCCTCCAATTCCTCTGCCTCAGCCTCCAGAGTTTACCAGTTACCTGGGATTACAGGTACACACTACCATATCCAAGTAACTTTATGTTCTAAATTAACACATCTATGGCCTGTCCTCCTGAGGATTTAACTGTCTGTGGTATTCACTGACTGTAACCTGTACTAATATATCCCCCCACATAGTCTACAATAGACAGTAAGTTCATGAATTTACTTGGGCTTTTTTTTTTTGGGGGGGGGGGTTGTTTGTAGTTGTTCTGGGGCTTTTTGTGGTGCTGAGATTTTGTGTGCAGAGCCTCTGCCATGCCAAGTATATGCTCTGCCTGAGTTCCAACTACAGTATGTCTGACTTATAAGTAGGTAAGCCTAGGATGTAGAGTATCAAATGGCACAAAATCTGCTTTTATCTGCTGTCCTGAGTCATGGTTAAATCAGTAAATTACTTTGCCATTTAAGGGATTTGTCACATTATAAAAGTAATACAAATTAAACTCCTAACAAAGGGGACATTTTCAGGCAGGACTTTCTCCAGTCTTCGCTTCTCTGCTGGTAAGTAGATGTTCCCCTCCCCTTTACTCTATAACTAAGGATGCTACTCTCGGCTTTACACAATTTCCTTTTCTATCTCTGACTTATACTAACCCCAGAAAATCCTACCTGCAATATTCTGAGAAGAAAATGAAAAGTAATCATAATGTGGTGGGTAGTCTCTTCAAGGGCAATGAAGGGCCTCAGCAACAGACCATCAACTTGGTAGCTCCTCTTGGACTCTGGAATTTCTCCTTTGTATTTACCAAACTGAGCTACATTTTTTGGACAGGGTTTTATTCATGTAGCTCTGGCTGTGCTAGAATAGAACTCTGTAGACCAGGATGCCCTGGAACTTAAGAGATCCGTGTGCCTCTGCCTCAACCATGCCCGGCCAACTATGTTTTTAAAGAACATTTGTTACATTTTATTGAATATTTCTAAGTAGAATTAAGGTATACAAATTCCCACAGCTCTACAACCATCTACTTCTCAAACAGATGTTTATGAAGTGGAAAACAAACAACAGAGAATAGCAACTATTAATCTTTGCTAAACATAGTGTGTCCTTTTCATCTTAAGAATCTATCTCAACACTCGCCAATTAGGACCAATTATAGATTTGCTGGACTCTTACCTTGACTTTGGGTTTTGATGCAGGAATCACCTTTTTCTTTGCCCTATGATAAAAGATTAAAATGAATGTCATTTCGGGCTGAAGAGATGGCTGGCTCAGTGCTTAAGAGCACTGGCTGCTCTTCCAGGACTCAGGATCAAATCCCAGCACCCACATGGCTGTTCACAGTTATCTGACACCTTTAATCCTAGCACTATGGAGGCAGAACAGGCAGATCTCTGTGAGTTCAAGACTAGCAGGTCTACAAAGTGAGTCCACGACACCCAAAGCTACATAGAGAAATGCTGTCTTGAAAAACAAAAACAAACAAAAAAAGGTCATTTTAAAAGCAGTTATATGTTAGAAATTACAGCAGACTACCCGAATTCTTTCCTATTTAGAAATATTTGGAAACCTCTTTGAAGGCAGGAACTACATAAAAATACTCAGCTTGCCTGGGGATACTCAGCAATATTCTTCTAATTCAGACTGACTAAAAGGCCAAACAATTACTAAAACAAGAAATATACATACGAAAAAATTAAAAGTCACACATAAATACTTAACTCAAAAGAGATTAGCCTAAGAAGATTTACTTCAAAGGATTGGTAAGAACTCACAATTTTTGTAGGAAAACAGCTTCACGGTATGCCAAACACAAATCAGGGCAATGGGTTATTAATGACATTTTACTTAATAAAAAAAAATTTAAAGATTTTATTGAAAATTATTTATTTATTCATTTATTTATTTTGGTTTTTCGAGACAGGGTTTCTCTGTGTAACAGCTCTGGCAGTCCTGGACTCACTTTGTAGACCAGGCTGGCCTCCAACTCACAAAGATCTGCCTGCTTCTGCATCCCAAGTGCTGGGATTAAAGGTGTGCACCGCCAGAAACCCTGTCTCGAAAAACCAAAAAAAAAAAAAAAAAAAAAAGGTGTGCACCACCACACCCAGCTGAAAATTATTTTTATTTGCAAAAATCAAATAAAAATTGTTAGAATGATAATAAATTAATTAATTAAAAGGAAGCTTTGTGAGTTTGAGGTCATTCCTGGCCTACATAGTAAGTTCCAGGCCAGCCTGGGCTACATAGTAAGACCAGTCCCAAAATAAATAAAGCAAGAAACTTTGAACATTTAGGAATCAGCATGAAACACCCTGCCATATGCAGTTTCAGGAAGGCAACAGTAATTCTCCATGCCGTTTTGGGAGGAAGCTAGTAGAGCATTAAGACAGCCATATTAACCTATCCTATTTTCTTCTCTCTCTTTCTTTTGTTGGGGAAAGGTATTGATATGGAGTTTCTCTGTGTAGTTGTGGCTGTATTGGAACTTGCTCTGTAGATTAGGTTGGTCTGCCTGCCTCTGCCTCCCCAGTGTTGGGATTAAAGGCGTGTGCCACCACTGTCTGGCTTACCTATCCTATTTTCTTATATAAAGAAACTAACCACAGAGATAGCAGTAGCAATGGAACTATTTTTAAAAAGCCAAGGAGAGGGCTAGGATGTAGTTCAATGGCAGAACACCTGTCTGGCATGTATATAAGTCTAGGCTCAATGCCCAGCATTGATGAGAGCCAAACATAGTGCATGCACTCATGATCTGAGCTATTTGAGAACCAGAGGCAGGAGGATTGCTGGGAGCCCAGGAGTTTAAGACCAGAATGGCCAACAAAGCAAGACTCTGTCTGAAAAGAGAAAATAAAGAATAACTGAAACGGGGCTGGAGAGATGGCTCAGCGGTTAAGAGCACTGACTGCTCTTCCAGAGGACCCAGGTTCAAATCCCAGCACCCACATGGCAGCTCACAACTGTCTGTAACTCCTGTTCCAAACAATCTAATGAAATGCATGTAGTCAAAATACCAATGCACATAAAATAAATAAATTATTTAAAAAAAAAAGCATAACTGAAACAACAATAGATCTCTGGTGATATACTAACAAAGTGCCCTTTCTAAACACTAAAAATTTCCATTTTTCTAATAACATGTATAAATGGAAAAAAGGTATTTTATAATATCATCTTCAAAATGATAATCTGATATTTTAGCAAAATTAAAAGTACATTAAAATACTTAGCAAATTATCTATAACTTCATAACTTTATATATTTCAATAATTTTTTTTTAATGCTGGAAATGAAACCAAAGGCCTTATGCATGGTAGATAAGTACTCTACCAACTGAACTATTTTCCTGGTCGAATCAATAAATACACCCAAAAGCAACCACAAACAAAACATGGCATCTTCCTGTGCATTAGGAGAATAAAGGTCCATTCTTTAATAATAGTCTCACTGGGTTGGGCATGCAGCTCAGGAGATGACTGCTTGCCCAGCATATGCTGGAACGTGTGCTTAATTTGTTATGAACCTTTTTTAAATCTGATTTTATTTGTGAGTGACAGTATATGTGTGTACAGGTATAAAACATGCCTCAGTGCACATACAGAGTTCAGAGGGCAACTTTCAGGAGTTGGTTTTCTCCTTTCACCATTGGGTTCTAGGGCTCCAATTCAGGCTTATATGGCAAGTGCTTTTAACCACTGAACCATCTCACAGACCTAGAAATCTGCTTTTCTTTCTTTCTTTCTTTTTTACTAAGGAAACAGTACACAAAGAAGAACACTATAAGTCGGGTTCATCCAGTGTAGTCACTCATGCAAACAGTAAGAACAAAGTGAGCTAACCTACACTACCTGCTGTATGGCTCCCTACAGCAGAGTACCACTCTAGACTGGGAAAGTCAGCACAAGACAACATAAAAACAAAAGAAAGGGTGGCAACACAGAGATGAACTAAAAGTATACTTAAGTCTTATCTGTGTCAATCAGCATTTTAGAAAGTAATAATTTTGTTTCTTAAGCCAAATGTGAATAAAAAACAAATGAAGAAATCTGGAATCACTATTTACTCACGGAGCAGAAGTAAGATGATTATGTACACTCCGGCTTTCCTTAAAAAGCATTCTGAAAAAATTAACACAAAATTACTTTTTATAGTAAATACCATGGTAATTGTTTCACTTTTTATTTTTGTTTTGCATATAAGATCTTGCTGTGTGGCCCAAATTAGCCTCAAACTCAGTATTATTCCTCAGGGTGACCTTGAATCAAAATTCTTAACCCATTTGATTTTTGTTTATTTACCAACCAAAAGTACTAACAACATCACTTAATGTATTTCATGAAGTTTTGTATTGTTTCTATGTATTTAGAAGTTTCAACAAATCAACAGAAAAGGTTTTTTACATTACTTTAAGAAGATAGGTTGAAGTCAAACATTGGTGGGGCACCCCTTTAAGCCCAGTACTTGAAGGCAGAGGCACATCTCTGAGTTTGAGCCTAGCCTGATCTACAGAGAGTTTCACAACAGCCAGGGTTACACAGAGAAATCCTATCTCAGAAATACCTCCCCCCCCTAAAAAAGATGTTTGTTAAATGCTGATGATTTGAAATACTAAGCGCATGGACGCACACATGAAGTTTTTTTGTTTTGTTGAGAAGAGGGTCTCCCTTGATGTGGACCTGGCCTGTACTACTACATATTGATAGAATGTTGAACTATATATTAATAAAAATGTAAGTTCTTAATTTAAATGTTTTGAGATTATAATACCCACCCTTTCCTTTCCTCCATCCAAAGCTTCTCATGTACCACCCTCTAAACACATAAGTTCTTAGCAAAATCAATGTGATGTGTGTTTTTGTGTAAATATATACTTAATAATACTGACAAGAAAACAACACAAAATCCGGGAAGGCACATTTCTTACCTTGCCTGCATCCAGCCTTTAGGCCACAGTGGCTTCACCTCTGTCTCCATGAAGGACTTCAGGTAATCCTCAGCAGACTGGCTTTTATTTGGCTCTAATTCATAGCATCCCAATTTGATCTCAACAAGGTTACATAACAAAGTTCTAAATAGATTAGAAGTATATATTGATACAGAAATCTGCATTGTGAAACTAAAGAAAATAAGATTTGAAATGGGTATTTTTGAAGCACACAAATCTGGTGGCAATAAAAAGTACTAGCTAAAGAATTTAGACAATTATAAGAGAAATAAGTTCTAACCCTGACCATTCCCTACATACAGTCAGTCCCCACCATGAAACAATCAACCACTTTTCTTAGGTGAGTATACACTTAAAGGGCCAGTTGTTTCCCTGGGGTACAGTAAAGCAAACAGTTCACACAAGCATATTTATTCCATGCTTGTCCTTCTGAACCAGAATGACTCCACTGCACTGAAGAGATGATTAAATGTGCTATATACAAACACCAACCCCAAGGCAATTACACCAGATTAACATTGAGTATGTTTTCTTACACACTAATCTTGGGTTGCTTCCAATCCAGTCCTCAACTGCCTGCAGATTCTTCCTCTCACATCATTACCTTGACTACACATGGAGACTGACAAAGCTCACCTAATGGTGTCATCCCAGTGGAATTTCTTTCGTGGGCCTATGACTCGTTTCCCTGGTCTCTCATCATCATCATCATCGGATCCATTTTTTTCCCGTTCTTCATCTGTTTGCAACCTAAAAAATGAAAAACAGTTTATGAAGTTTTTATCCAGAATTCACAATACTTCAGTTGCTCAATCAAATGTTTACTCAAAACAGAATAAACAGGAAGCTGTATTTCTACATAATATGGTGAATTTGGAACCGGTATAAAGTGGCTGAGTAAATAAGGCCTTTAAGCCATAATACAGAGGTACAAATGCTCATCTTTTAGGTCAAAATCTATTTGTGTCCAGCCCTAGCTTAGTCAAATTGGTCAACATGTGAAATGCCTAACCAGGTTTTGTTTTTGAAACAGGGTTTCAGTATGAAGCCCAGGCTAGCCTCAAACCTGGATCACTCTGCTAAAACATCCTAGTTGCTGGTATCATAGGCATGTTCCATCATGCCTGCCTAGGCTCTTGTTTTGTTCATATCCATACACTAACCAGACAAAGCCTTTTGCTTTTGACGGTAAAGGAGTTAAGTGGGAAGTGACACATCACTTAGAAATGTTCAGTTATATCATTTCAGTGGTATATATAGTTTCTCAAGGATGATGAGGACTACTTAAGAACATCAATTAAAAGTGATTTTCTAAAGCCAGCCCAAAGCTGAGGTACATACTTGGCACTCTTGGCTTGACTCCGAGCCTGGCAGTCCTCCTGGTATTTAAACAGCTGTTCAGGCATGACGTTGCTAACAGCCAGCTTCAGTTTCTGCAGAGGTTCTCTTAAACGATCATCCTGTGAGGGGATATGTTTGGAGCTTTTTCAAACATCCTAACAAAACTCGTTCTATAAGGAGATCCTCAACAGATGAAATCACATTTCACACATTGATTACAGACCTGAAATGTTACTTAACACAGCTATTTCTTCTACAGCCCTAACTTGTCAAAAGGCACACTAGATGCAAAATCAGGATGATTATGTTTCCCACTACACCAAGTAGAGTCCCAGTTTTTGCCTACTACTTCACATTCTTAAGGATGAGCCTAAGTTTTGGTCAATATGCTTTATGAATAAATTGTAATGCAAATAACCTAGAGAAGGGGACATACATTGCCCAGACTACTGTGTAACTCCTGGTTGGAAGATATACCCAAAGAAGACACTACTCTGAAATACTACAACACACAATCCACTTTGGTGACTACCATCAGGATGTGGGCATCCTGTTCTCCCAGTTATTAGCTGCAAGCAAATTTATGCTACAAGCAAAAATTAAGTTCAAGGCCAAATGAAACAGGAAACTGAAACTCTTCTCCATATGGGTTCAGTGGATAAAGAAAATAAGAATTTTATATGTGACAGCTTAAATCAGCCAACAGCATTTTCATCTTGCAAAATACAGATACTTAAGTGCTTAAAATATCTATTATTGTCACAGGCCCAGACATATCGTAACCATCTCTTCACTGAGGCAAATAAGGGCTGAGCTCAGAGACTCAGGCACACCAAACAAGCCTTTTCCCCGAGCTACACACTGAGTCCAGAAACAAGTCATTATGCTTTTGATAAAAGATGTACTTAGAACATGAAAATTAGGACCAGAAAGCATTTTAACCTATTCCATGGATACCAATTAATAAACTAAGCATATAATGGTATCTGGCATAACAAACTATTTTTAATGACCTCAACACTTAATATCAAAAATTCTTGGAGAACTGTGAAGTTAAGATGACCTCCCTGGAAAACTTCAAATATCCATCAACAGTGAGACAGAGAAGCTAAATGAGATACATTCATATAATAGAAAGCTATATAGTAGAAATTAATTTTTACTATATATGTAGACATACATCTGAGGTACAACAGTGTTAGAAAGCAAGTTATAGAAAACAATTTGTTTCTACTTATATAAAGGTCAAACAATGTAAAGCTTACAATACAATGTTTAGAGATATAAATGATGTGACAAAGCTTATATAAAGACCAATAAGGATAAGATAGATGGTGTCTTTCTCCCATATCCAATGAAATATTAAATAAATTCAAATGTTTCTCTGAAATTATTTTGTCTTTTTTTTTTCCAAGACAGGGCCTTAACCTGTAGCTCTGGTTATCCTGGAAGTCACTATAGAGAACAGGCTAGCCTCTGCATCCAGAGTGCTGGGATTAAAGGCATGCAACCACTATATAAAATATTATATCTTATTACTTATAAAATATAATAAAATTTATTATATTTTATAATCTGGGATTGGGGCTGTAGCTCAGTTGGTTGAAGATTTGTCTAACATGCATTAAGCCCTAGGTTTGATTCCCAGAAAGGTATAAAATCAGGTGAGGGTGAAGGCAATCATGATTGTACATGTCCTTAATCTCAGTATTCAGGAGGCACTGACAGGCCAGTCTGATTTAACTAGCCAGTTCTAGGCCAGCCAGAACTACATAGAGAGACCCTGTTTCAAAAAGATACATGGGGAGATAGATTCAGATTCTGTTCCCAGAACCCACATAGCAGCTAACACAACCTTTACTTCAATTCCGGGGAGCTAACATCCTCTTCTGCCCTCTGTGAGTACCATGAACATTCATGGTATACAGACGTACGTACAGGCAGAACACTCATACAGAAAATAAAAATACAAACTAACAAAAACAAGCAAAGTGGTCCAAGTCTACAATGCCGGCATCCAATGTAAACTCTGCTACGTCAGGGTTAGTCTAGGTCTTCTTATGTCCTAGACTTCTCAAAAAGGAAAAAAAAAGTTTTACGCTATGTAAAATGGTGTTTCTCTGGGTTGGGTATGGTGGTGCATACGTTTAATTCCAGCACTGTTGGTGATCTCTGTGAGTTCAAGGTCAGCCTGCTGTATAAAGTGAGCTCTAGGCAGGAGTGGAGTGAAATCCTGTCTCAAAAAACAAAAACTAGGCCAGGCAGGGTGAATCCTAGCACTTGGGAGGCAGAGGCAGGCAGATTTCTGTGAGTTCAAGGCCAGCTTGGTCTATGGAGTGAGTTCCAGAATAGTCAGGGCTAATCAAAGCAATCTTGTCTCAAAAAGCCAAAAAACAAAACAAAACAAAAACAAAAAACCGGGCTGGAGAGATGGCTCAGCGGTTAAGAGCACTGGCAGCTCTTCCAGAGGTCATGAGTTCAATTCCCAGCAACCACATGGTGGCTCACAACCATCCATAATGAAATCTGGTGCCCTCTTCTGGCCTGCAGATATACTTGCAGACAGAACACTGTATACATAATAAATAAATCTTAAAAAAAAAAAAAAAAACCTAAAAATAGTTTCTACTTCTAGTTCTACTTTATCAGAATGTTTGTCATTTGAATTTTAGCTCCAAGTGCCAATGTATGAAGCTGCCAGAAAAAAAACACAAAATATGAGATAGCAATAACTTCTTTCTCCATTAACCTGCTTTGAATCAAAAAGGAACTATAGTTTTTCTTTCTTCTTTTTTTTTTTTAGACTTTTAAAAAATATTTATTTATTACTTCAGGATACATCTCCATCACAGTGTCCTCTTTCCACCCGTCCCAGTCCCGCCCTCCCACCCTCTACCCCCATCCCTTCCATCCCACTGCTCTGGAGTGGGGTGTCCCTACATAATAGTCCCCCGCCCCAGTTCAGCAGTCATATGAGGGCCAAGAGCCTACTCATACACTGGGGGCCTACAAGGAAGCACCAGTAGGGCAAAGACATGGACAAGAAACAAAGTCTATGTTCATGTTCCCTTTGGTGCATTGGCTGTAGTATAGCTATCCTGTACTATATGGTTAAAATCTGACTGTAAGTGAATAGATGCCATGTGCATCCTTCTGAGCCTCGGTTAGCTCACTCAGGAGGAGCTTCTGTAGTTCCATCCATTTGGCTGCAAATTGAATGATTTCGTTGCTTCTGATGGCTGAGTAGTATCCCATTGTGTAGATGTACCACAGTTTTTTTTTTTTTTTATCCATTCCTTGGTTGAGGGACATCTGGGTTGTTTCCAGTTTCTAGCTATTACAAATAAGGCTGCTATGAACTTAGATGAGGAAACTTCCTTATGATTTGGTGAGGAATCATTTGGATGCATACCCAGAAATGCTATGGCTGGGTCTTGAGGTAGAGTTATTCCAAGTTCTCTAAGATATCTCCAGACTGATTTCCACAGTGGTTGTACCAGCTTGGACTCCCACCAGGATGTGCTGTCATTTGAGTTTTTGATCTTAGCCATTTTGACAGGTATGATGGAATCTCAGAGTCGTCTTGAGTTGTATTTCTCTGATGATTAAGGATGCTGAGCATTTCTTCTCAGTGTCTCTCAGCCATTAGGGATTCCTCCTTTGTAAATTCTCTGTTTAGCTCTGTTCCCCATTTTTTGATTGGATTATTTGGTTTCTTGGCATTTAACTTCTTGAGTTCTTTGTAAATCTTGGATATTAGCCCTCTGTCAGATGTGGGGTTGGTGAAGTTATTATTATTATTATTTTTAATTTGCAGCCAAATGGATGGAACTAGAAAAGCTCATCCTGAGTGAGCTAACCCAGACTCAGAAGGATGCACATGGCATCTATTCACTTATAGTCGGATTTTAGCTATATAGTACAGGATATCTATACTACAATCAACGCACCAAAGGGAACATGGACATAGACTTTTTTGTCTCTTTGTTTTCTCTCCCTGTCATTGAGACACTTTTCCCTGGTGGTACTGACTTGTAGGCCTCCAGTGTATGAGGAGGCTCTTGGCCCTCACATGACTGATGAACTGGGGCGGGGGGACTGTTATGTTGGGACACTCCACTCCAGAGGAGTGGGATGGAAGGGTTAGGAGGTAGAGGGTGGGAGGGAGGGAGTGGGAAGGGTTAGGAGGTAGAGGGTGGGAGGGAGGGAGTGGGAAGGGTCGAAAGAGGACACTATGATGGACATGTAACCTGAAACAATAAATAAATTTAAAAAATAAATAAATACAAGCAGAAAAAAAAAGGAACTATAGTTTTTCAATTCAAAAGAAGTCTTTGTTAACAGAAATCAGTGCCTTAAAAAAGCTTTCTCTTTGTGGACCCTACTACATTGGACTTTCTAGTCCAAGAATCTATGCCTTAGGAATCAGTAATTTTCATATATACGTATCAACTGCTGAATCAAATTAAAAAAAAATTGTGTGTGAACGCACACACGTGCGTACATGTATGTGTTGCTGCTCAGGTCATGGTATATTTGTGGAGTTCAGAGGACAATTTTGGTAGGCTTGTTCGACAAGTGCCTTTACCGCTGAGCCAATTTGCTAGTCCTAAAGGGGCTAGCAACCTTTAGTAGCATCCTGTTTATTAAGCATATGCAACAGGACTAAAAAGTGATGGATGTGCAAAGACTGAGTGAACATTTCCCTGCTCACTGGTTACACAACCAAAGAAGTATATATATATATATATATATATATATATATCACGCTTGCACTTACCTGAACGTTAAGATGTAACTTCTTTAGCCGTTTTACCAGTGTTTCCTTATTGCATGGCACAAAGGCTTCAAGATGGGAGTAGACACCACTACGAATGACAGGGCCTAGTTCTTGTAGCTGTAACTCGATGCTGACCACAAACAAACAAACAAAACCAAACAAAAAAACAAGACAACAATAAAAGAAAAACACACAACAGTAAACAACATAGAATCCCTTTTACATAGCACCATATAAGCTAAAAAGGAGCTAGGTAGTGGTGGCACACAACTTTAAGCCTAGAAGTGGGGGCAGAGGCAGGCAGACCTGAGTTTGAGGCCAACCTAGTCTGTAGAGCAAGCTTTGTAAAGCAAGTTCCAGGACAGCCAGGACTATACAGAGAAACCTCCTCTTGATGAAAATCAAACAAAAACAAAGAAAGAAAGAAGGCAGGCAAGCAAGCAAAGGCAGATGTCTCCAAAACTACATTCCTCCCAGTCCCTACAGTACTTTCCCTTAAGGTATCTGAAAGGCAAAGCTCCTCACTTCCCAGCTATGCATACATGGTATTTCTTTATCTTTGTTTACCTTGTTGTGCCAGTGGCACAGCTGTGTATTTAAATGATTAGTTCTCACTTCCTTTTTGGGACAGAAAACTATTAAATCTGCATTTTGTCTATTAGCTAATTTTTTCTTTCTTTTTTGAGAGAGGGTTTCTCTGTGTGACAAAGCCATGGCTGTCTTGGACTCACTTTGTAGATCAGGCTGGCCTTGAACTCACAGAGATCTACCTGCCTTTGCCTCCCGAGTGGTGGGATTAAAGGAATGTACCACCACGCCCAGCTGCTATTTCATTTTGATGACCAGCTTGACTCCATTTTAAGATTAGAAGCCATGTTGTTACAAGGTCAAAATAAGTTCCTTCCTGTTTTCTGAAAAATTTAAATTTGGTCAAATTAAATGTTTTGACTCATTTTCCAAATTTTCTGGAATTTGACATGTTCTATATCCTATACCCTGACCTCCACCCTAATAAGATGTTTTGTCAAGTTCCTTTGTAAGGCTGTAATAAAATAATAATAAATACCACTTCCCTAGGAAGGCCTTCTCCTCCATTCATGAGACCCTGACTTCATGACTCCTGGAGACATTCCACAGCACTCGGTCCTTGGGACTATCTAAACTTACATAGCTGACTGGATTGCTCCCACTCCCCTTTTATCCCTTACCCTCACTCCCCAATCCCCACCTGCATCAGCACTTAACATTCCTTCTGTTCCCTTATCCCCTCCTGTGGCTTTTGCCTAGCTGGCTAAAAGTTAGTCCTTTATGCACCCACCCATTTGCACCTTGTGTGGTTAAATACTGACTGAAAACTGTTTTTGGCAGTTCATTCCTTCACAGAGGCAGTCGAACCCCGGTGCGTCGTAAATAAACCTCTTGTATATAGCAACAAATCTGGGACTCTGGTGGTCTCTGGGTGTTGGGACCTTGGGGAACTCCCCTCCAGGGTTCAACATTTGGTGCATTGGCCTGGAAACGCCTGAACGTCCCCAGACCCCAAGACTCCAGGATTAAGAGGTCTGCATGCTCCAGCTTCTTTGTTTGTCTGTCTGTTCTGTGCTCCAACTTCTGTAGCAGCTATGTAATGCTCTGGCTTCTATAGCTATATGATTTCAGATACTCCATAGGGGATGCCCCGGAGGGGATCTGTCTGAGGGGAAGCTGAGTGGCCCCTCATCTGACTCTGGAGGAACCTCTTCAGAGGCTCCCGACTGAATCTGTTTCTGAGGCGATTTCACAGTGGCCGTTTGTGTCTTGTCTTTTTGTCCTGTGTCGTTCCGCCTTCTCATTCTCCTTTTCCCTGACGATTTGACGATGGGACAGACACTGACAACCCCCGTCTTTGACGCTGAGCCACTGGACTGAAGTTAAAAAATAGGGCACATAACCTGTCAGTCGAGATTAAAAAAAGGAGATGGCAGACTCTGTGTGCCTCAGAGTGGCCTACATTTCAGGTTGGGTGGCCACCCAAAGGATCTTTTTTTAGTCCAGGACCCCAGGGTCACCCAAATCAAGTGCCTTATGTCTTGGTGCGGGAGGCTCTGCTGGTCCCCCCCCCCCCCCTTGTGGGTTCGGCCTTTTGTTCCTTGCTGAGGCCCATGGCACCCGCACAGATCTCACTGACCAGCCGCTCCCTGACGCTGAAGCCAGTTGGTACATGGATGGGAGCAGCTTTCTTGAAGGTAAGCGTCGGGCGGGGCAGCGGTGGTAGATGGAAAACGGGTCATTTGGGCCGCGGCCCTTCCCCAAAGGACTTCAGCACAGCGAGCTGAACTGATTGCCCTCACAAAAGCTCTTGAAATGGTAAAAAAGACAAAGATAAATATCTATACAGATAGCATAAATATCTATACAGATAGCAGACACACTTTTGCTACTGCCCATGTACACGGGGCCATTTATCAACAAAGAGGGCTCCTCACTTCAGCTGGAAAAGACATAAAAAATAAACAAGAGATCTTGGCCGCCCTCATGCTGCCAACTAAAGTAAGCATCACCCACTGTCCGGGTCATCAAAAGGACGGGTCCCCTATAGCTGAGGGAAATAATATGGCAGATCGAGTCGCCCGAGAAGCGGCTTTAGGAGATGTTATACTTGAATTACTCGCTGTAGACCCTAATGAAACAAGAGTCCCCACCACAACATCAAAACGGTAAACAGACTATGAGCCCTAAAGAGGCAGAAGAAATGTTAAAACAGATGCACCGGTGGACACACCTAGGTACAAAAAAATTAGTCACTCTAATTAACAAGACTAACTATGAGATTCCAGGACTTCACAAGCTAGCAGAAAATGTTGCCCAAGCCTGCATACCATGCCAGAAGGTCAATCCCAGTCGGGAGAAGACAGAACTCGGTAAGAGACTTCATGGAGACAGGCCTGGGGCCTACTGGGAAGTTGATTTCACTGAAGTGTGTCCTGCCAGGTATGGCAACAAATATCTGTTAGTCTTTATTGGTACATTTTCAGGGTGGGTAGAAGCCTTCTCCACCAAAAAATGAAACTGCCTGTATGGTGGCTAAGAAAATCCTAGAAGAAATATTTCTCCATTTCGGGGCCCCTAAGGCACTAACTAGGGCCAGACAAGGGGCCAGCCTTTACTGCCCAGATAAGTCAGGAGGTGGCCGGTATTTGAGGACTGATTGGAAGTTACATTGTGCATATAGACCCCAAAGCTCAGGACAGGTAGAAAGAATGAATAGAACTCTAAAACAGACCTTGACTAAATTGTCCTTGGAAACTGGCAGTACTGACTGGATGGTGCTTCTCCCTTTGGCCCTGTTCTGTGTAAGGAACAACCCCTCCCATTTACATCTTACTTCCTTTGAGATTTTGTATGGTGCTCCCCCTCCCTTGCTCACCCTTGAGAGGAAAATTGACCCTAGCTGTTGTCATAATAATGATTTATGTGCTAGATTAAAGGGACTCCAACTGGTCCAGAAGGAGGTGTGGACGCCTATCAACAAGGTACCCCGGAGGTCGCTCACCCATTCTAGATCGGAAATTTTGTCTACGTTTGTCGGCATTGCTCACAGAATCTGGAGTCTAGGTGGAAAGAGCCGTATGTTATCCTGCTAACTACCCCGAATGCTGTCAAGGTTGATGGAATCTCGGCTTGGATCCACGCCTCCCACGTAAAGAAAGCACCTAAAGCCTCAACAGAATGGTGAGCTAAATGCACTTCCAACATTCTCAAGCTTAAGCTGCAGCGATCCTCGGACTCTTAACTCCTCTTTTGCTTACCCAGCTGTTGGTTTTTGTATTGTTTTGTTTTTTTGTTTTTCGAGACAGAGTTTCTCTATGTAGCAGGGGCATCTTTGTAGACCAGGCTGGCCTAGAACTCACAGAGATCCACCTGCCTCTGCCTCCAGTGCTAGGATTAAAGGTGTGCTCCACCACACCCAGCTTTTTTTTTTTTTTTTTTCAAGACAAGATATCTCAGTGTCTTGCCCTGGCTATCCTGGAATGCATTCTGTAGACCAGGCTGGCCTAGGACTCACAGAGATCCATCTGCCTCTGCCTCCAGTGCTAGGATTAAAGACATATGCCACCATGCCCAACAGTTACAGACAGGTGTGAACTGCCTTATGGGTGCTGGGATTTGAACCTGGGTCCTTTGGAAGAGCAGCCAGTGCTCTTAACCATTGAGCCATCTCTCCAGCCAGATGGTACTGGTTTTAAAAGCATGAAAGAAAGGGTCATGGAGAGCAGCTAAACTTGATAATGTATGGTTGGACTGGAATTCTTGAAGGGAGCCCAGGTAAGACCAACTGATAAAAATGCAGTCCAGTTGCAGTAAGGGACCCAAGCAATTCTGGAGATGCCAGTGCCATATGATGACCACCAAGAACAGTAGCCACAATAAAATGGAGCCAACTGGAGCCTACAGGGTAGGCGTATATGATGCTGTTAAGGCTGGAGTCAGAGAGGTGACGGGGCTCCTTAGAGGAACCCAAAGGATAATAATTGAGACACAGATATTAAGCACTAAGTTGTTTACACTGTAAAAGTTTGGCTTTCCCGTGCCCAGAGAATTATTGTGCTGTTACTTCCCTCTTGAGAGATTAACAGGACTCCCAGAGGAGTTCTGGGATAGTCCTAACTTATGATACAACAGGACAATAACCTAAGCAAGTCTCACAAAGAGCCTATAGAATGTCTTTCCTTACCTAAAGTTTATTCAGGCTAACAAAAACTGACTTAGGAATATATGTATAGCCTCTTTGCTAACTTTATTACGTTTTAGCTATTTTGATAAATTGAGTCATATAAGAGATTATGTTATTCTATAATAATGCACTATGAAAAAATCAGGAAAATAAAGTTGCAAATCTCCCTATGGATTACATTTATGGTTTAAAGTTTTATCTTGATACTAAAAGTTTCAATTCAAAAATTGTAATTTTTAAAATGCTAAACCTAATAGGGATTAAAATGCAAATCCTAATCTTATAGAAGCAAATAACTTTTTGTGAACTGCTAAAGATAATTAAAATATGCAAGTTAGTAGTAAGTTACCTGATAAATAACCAAAAATTTAATATAAATGGATACTAATAGTTATGCTAAATACAATTTATTTACAGAAATAACCTTTGTTTAGACTTCTGTATATATATGTTTTCAAGGCTAAACTTAAAACAAACAACTAAAGAATTTATTTAAAAATCAGACACACTGTGGATACTGCGGGGCTGACGGCCTTACCCTATGTCAAGGTAGGCCAATTTCCCCAAGTCTCTCAGCCTGGTCTATAGAGAGTGTTCCAGGACAGCCAGGGGTACACAGAGAAACGCTGTCTCAAAAAATAAGGCAAAACAACCTACCACTACCAACAGAAACAAATAAACAAATAGGCCTTGCTTTTCTAGAACTATTAGGTCTCCTGATAAAAAAGGCAAACGCACAGACAGGCTTATCTTGCTAATAGGCTTCATATTAAAGAGTAAACAGACTTCAGATGTAACTTTTTACTATTCCTTTATTTAAAAAAAAAAAACCTTAATTTGCAATGACTGCTCTCAATAGTCAACCACATGTTTAATGGTAAATAACTGGATATAAAATTTAAGGTTTACCCTGGTCTGGTCTACAAAGCGAGTCCAGGACAATGGGGGCTGTTACACAGAGAAACCCTGTCTCAAAACAAAACAAAACAAAAAACAAACAAACAAACAACAACAACAAAACCCAAAAATTTAAGGCTTATATAAATTATAAAAGTTTAAAAATAATTTTAAATGTATAAATGCAAGTTATAAACATCTAAAAATTTAAAAAGTTAAATAACTTATAAGGGTCTAAAAAGTAATTAAAATAAATAGTTTCAGATTTCTTTCCCTTTCTATTGTTACAGTAAGATTTCAAAAAATTCAGAGTTTTAACATTGATCAATGGACAAGCTGGTAAAGGAATGATTATTACTATTACCTGTCATAAGCTCAAGATTTTAAATTTTCATTAGTTGTCTTCTAAGTATAGACTTAAAGATGCTTCTCATTATGCTAAAAACATCTCTGTCTAATCTACATATCCAACCCTCTGAACAGAAAAAAGAATGTTAATGTTCCAGCACTCACGAGGCTGAGGCAGGCGGATCTCTGTGAGTTTGAGGCCAAGCCTGGTCTACGAAGAGAGTCCAGGTCAGCCAGAGTTCTGTTAAACAGACAAACCCTGTCTCAAAAAATTCGGGAAAAAAAAAAAAAAGAATGTTAATGTTTTTTTAACCCAAAGTTTTAATTTGTTTTGAAAACATGAGTCTACTCCAGCTATTTTACAGACACCTGTTAGCTGCTTTTTCTAAATGTGGATTTCAATACAGATTATGATGTATCTACAAATGTACAAAGCTAATGTATCTAAAACTCTTTATGTTTTTTGTAAACTTAAAGATTTAAATAAGCCTTAGAAAGGCAGTGGTGGCCTAGGGCCTTTAATCACAGCACTTGGGAGGCAAAGGCAGGCTGATCTCATAGTACAGGGCCAGCCTGGACTACAGAGCGTGGTCTATGACAGTTTAAGTTAAACTTCTGTTTCTAGTCTATATCTGTCCTGGTAGAGTTCTACTTGGCTGACAAACACCATTCAGGAATCAGTTGCCCACTACAAATTGTTCCTAGGATGATCTATACCACAGTAGGCCCAAGTAGTTCTACAAAACCAGACAGCCCTGGACTTGCTGAGAGTTGATCTGAACCAGTCCAGCAGACCGAACTCTCTGTCTCCTTGGCTGGTCAATGAGCCAAATGCTTCTGATTAATGCCCCATTGCCTGAATCTCCTCCTGGCCTTTGACTAACATTCCAGCCTTCCTGGGCTCTGACAATTTCAGCTGAGAAGCAGTTACACACACACACACAAAAAAATATCCTCATTCTCAGCAAAGGCTGGATTGTTAGGTTTAAAGGAAACTCCCTGGCAAAGGGAACAAAATGGCTACATACAATGCCTACTGGTACACCAGGCTCCCTTCTTGTCAAAAAAGTATCTGCTAAAACCAAATGGACCAAGATTTATCAATAGGTAGATTCATTAGCTGAAATAGTTCTGCAATATGATAGGGTACTTGACCTGCTGTACACAGAAAAAAGAGGATGGTTTTAAGAAAAGCTTATACTTTCTGAGTTAACTAATCAGAAATAATTAGAGAGACCCTTGCCATAAAACAAATTTGGTTCCTCACCATATAAAAACTGCAAATATTTGGCCTCTGCCAGCATTATCAGCCTATACAAAAGATAGAAATGACCTTTCCTTATCAAGGATTTGAAAGGGACACATAAGACAAAGGGGGAATGATGGACCAGCCTGACTCCATCAAAGATTAGAAGCCATCTTGTTACAAGGTCAAATAAGTTCCTTCCTGTTTTCTGTAACTTAAAGTTGATCATGTCCTGACCCATTTTCTGGATTTTGACATGTTCAACACCCTATATACCCTGACTTACACCCTGATAAGATGTTCTGCTAAATAATTTTGAGGTGTTCTGTCAAGTTTTTTAATAACCAAAACCCTTGGAAGCCCCTAGTCTTACAGGCTTTTGTTTTTTTTGTTTTTGGCTACATAAGCCCTACTTTTTCCTATGTTCAGTGTAATTTTCTCAAACCTTGCTTTAGGGAGATAGCCCTATCTGACAAAAAAATAAAGTTTGCTTACTTTGATAAAAAAATTTAGGTCAGGGGCTGGAGAGATGGCTCAGCGGTAAAGAGCACTGGCTGCTTTTCCAAAGGACCCGGGTTCAAATCCCAGCACACACATGGCAGTTCACAGCTGTCTGTAATTGCCGGGCCTGGTGGCGAACGTCTTTAATCCCAGCACTCGGGAGGCAGAGGCAGGTGGATCTCTGTGAGTCAAGGCCAGCCTGGTCTACAGAGTGAGTCTAGGACAGTCAAGGATACACAGAGAAACTCTGTCTTGAAAAAAAACTAAAAAAAAAAGTCAGTGTTCTTTATTCTCATTCAGTGAGATTAACATTTTTCTCTTCTTTCTTGATTTCTCTTTTAAATAAAGCAGCAAAGTTTGTAATGATTACCATATTTTCGCAGAGAAAAACTACTAATAAATAAGGTGTCTCTTCAAAATGAAAAGATTGTATCTGGCAGATACTACTGAATAAAAATAACAACAGATATCAGTTTGAAGTCCATTATTGAAAGCTCTTAGCTGAGTTGATCATGCACAGTTATCCTACTTTGAAAGAAGAGGCAAGGATCTCTCTGAATTCAAGGCCAGCCTGGTCTATGTAGGAGCTCCAGGTGTGTCAAAACAAAAAACAACAAAGTAACAAATATTGGGGTTCTTGGTAATAAGTTATGTCCAACTTACCACAGATAATTATAGGACAACATACAGGGAGATTCGGAAACCCACCCTATCAAATGAATTTATTACCTCTTAAGATACTCTGTAATTTGAACCAGGTGGTAGTGGTACACACCTTTAAACCCAGTGTTTAGAAGGCAAAGACAGAAGCAGGCAGATCTTTGTGAGTTCGAAGCCAGTTGGTCTACAAAGTGAGTTCCAAGACAGCCAGGGCTACGTAGAGAAATTCTGTCTTGAAAAACCAAAACCAAAAAATAAAATAAAATAAAACTAAATATATATATATTTCAGAAAAAAATAGACAAAATCACACTCTTTAGAATTGTTAAAAGAAAAATCCTTGGTATTAAAAAAACTAAATCACAAACAGATTGTTAAATGCAAGAGCCCACATGGGGGAAACAACATGTCATGAGTGCTACACAACCTTGGTAGCATTTGGCTAGACAGTTACTAAGGGCCTAGACTCCTAGGAGGAGGACTTCTGGACTTGTCTTATTGTTAAAAAGTTAGTTGAGCCTGAAAATAAAATACAAACTCTCCAAGTACTGAGAGATTCCACTAAGTCTAGACTGACTCAAGGAGACAGTTTAAAAAAGTCACTGGTTTCCAGAAAGGTTAAGTCAGATCCAGGAAAAGCTGACCCCTGAGGAGAGATCAATTGCTAAGTCCTCTGTATACTGCCATCCAAGTCACTACTCTTGCAGAAAGTACCCACAAGATAGCCTTGAGGTCTCACCAGCTGAAAGTGCTCCTTTGTGTGACCTGAGAAGACCTGCTAGGCAGTCAGAAGCTCATTATCTATTAGGAATGCTGCTTCAGGTAACAGGGAAGAAAATCAAGTGAGTATACTGTACACTTTAATTCAGGTAAAAAAAAATTTTTCAGATAAAAAGGGTGAACCAAGAAACTAACATTTTTCTCCTCAACAAAAGGAAGAAATAGTGAGGCCAATACACCTGGGTAATTTCATGGGATTACTATCTACAATAACCATTACAAATATTACAACAGCAACTCTGTCCAGAAAAGTAAGGCATATAGGTTTAGGATGGAGAAAAAAAAACACCAGAAACAATAATGAAGTGACTATGAGGGGAAGACTTCAACTCTGAGCTTAAGGGCTGAAGAACTGAAAGCACACCTTTTGTGAAATGAAAAGTAGATGGGGTTGGGGTGGAGCTGGAGAGATGGCTCAGCAGTTATAGGCACTGACCCTCTTCCAGAAGACCCAGGTTTGATTCCCAACACTCAAATGGTGCCTAACAACTGTTTCTAATTCTAATTCCAAGGGATCTGACACCCTCTTCTGGCCTCCTTGGGCACCAGGCACATGCATATATGTTCAGGCAAAATACCCATGCACATAAAATAAAAATAAATACATCCTTAAAAAAGAAGCAAAAGTAGATGAGTTCCCCAATTAAGAGCTTTGTTTTGTGACAGATGAGAAAGAATGAAGAGTGAAGCCTGTTAATGGAATGCTGTTGGTGAGTTTACCTGAGTTCCCAGAGCATAAGAATGGGCTCTTAGCTCTTTCAGGGGAAAAACAGATTTCCCTTTTATAGAAGAGTAAAATAGAGAGGAAAGGAAAAAGGGAGGGGAACAGGGAAAAAGCAAAAAGGCCAGTATTAGCCATGAGGAAAGAGTTGATTTAGTATACAGAGAAAGAAAAATTGGCTAGTGAGATCTGCTTGTGGAATCTGGGACAGCACTGATGAACAAAGCTGAACTCTCTAGTGAGCGTGTGTTTAAACATAATCAGTAAAGGAGCAGCACAGGTGGGAAGGATCATGTGCCTCTTCCAACCACCTTCATTCAACCTGAAAACCCCTGACCCAAACAACTCTCCTGCCGATCCACTACAAACACATTTCTGTTCAAAGAGTCTATTTTATAAGTATGAGGATAACAGAGACTGCAACTAATTATAAGTAATGAAAAACATCCTTTTATATCTAGTATTTCTATTAATTATTTTTTTTTTTTTTTTTTTTTTTTTGGTTTTTCGAGACAGGGTTTCTCTGTGTAACAGCCCTGGCTGTCCTGGACTTGCTTTGTAGACCAGGCTGGCCTCGAACTCACAGAGATCCGCCTGCCTCTGCCTCCCAAGTGCTGGGATTAAAGGCGTGCGCCACCACGCCCGGCTTCTATTAATTATTTTAAAAGACAAGAGTTACAGAAACATTGCTTGCTTGTACCCTTCTGATACTATACAATACCAGAGCAGACCAATTATTTTCACACAAGTATAATGTGCTTCTTTCCTTACGATCACACTTTTGTCTAGTTCTCCTTACAGTTAACTGTATTCTTAAATCCCATAATCAACAGTTAAAGTCCATGACCACCATCTTATTGTGCATACAAGTATATCTTATTTGGCTTCAATCTTCAAAACTGCAGCTTCATTAGTATCAAACTCTGAGTATAAAATTGATACTAAATCTAAAACTCTGCTCATTTAAATACAGTCCATGTCACAGGAGCCTTCACATTTTTCTCTCTACCTCATTTCCGTAACTTTATTATACACTGACAGTCAAGATTTCTTTGGTTTTTTCAAGACAGGGTTTCTCTGTGGAGCCCTGGTTTTCCTGGAACTCACTCTGTAGACTCGGCTGGTCTAGAACTCAGAAATTCATTTGCCTTTGCCTCCCAAGCGCTGGGATTAAAGGTGTGTTCCTGGCTCCAAGATTTCTTCCTTGAACCACAGTTTCCATTTGGCAATAAATTTTGTATGAATTATAATTAACCTCACAGAATCATTTGTCTCGATTCTGTGTAATGAAAATAGGTGAACTGTACCAATTTGAATATTCTAAATTCTCATAGACGTTTTCATATAAGGTGACACAGAATATACTTAAAACCAGCTGAGTAGTCAACCTGCACAGTAGTCACTTGCTCTAAAAGCTTGGAATATCAAAAGCTGTAACTGTAGTATGATGAACAAATACACTTTTTCTGAGAAACAAACATTATATAATGCATGCTGTAAGGCAGAACAGGAAGAGCTGACGACTGAGACCAGCCTCTATCTCACATGCCAATTATTTTAAAATAACATCTCTGTGTGTGTGTACATATGTGGTACCCATGGAGTACCTGAGGAGGTCAGAGGACAAACTGTAGACTTGGTTCTCTCCTTCAACAATGTAGGCCCCAGGAATCAAACTCAGGTCATCAGATTTGATGGTAAACACCTTATCAACTGAGCCATCTCATTGGTTTTCAAAGGTCAACTGTGTGTATGTATATAGTTAAAAAAAAAAAAAACAAAAACAAAACCCAAAATCTCATATAGCCCAGGCTAACTTATTATTATTCCTGAGGATGAGCTTGAATTTCCTGGTCCTCCTGTTTCTACCTCTGCAGTGCTAGGAATTGGTATAAAGTACAATGCCTAGTTTTATACAGTTCTAGGTAGGGAATCTGATCCAGATTTTAAGATTATAAAGGCAAGAACTGTTCCAGTTGAACTGTATCTTCAACCCCTCAACCACTTACTTATTATTATTATTATTATAATGTGTGTGTGATGTGTGCAGATGTAGACATATGCATACCACAGGCGTGTGGAGGTCAAGGGATAACAATGGGAATGGGTTCTCTTCCTTCATCTGTGTTCTAGGATTCAAACTCAAAAAAACCTTGCATAACAAGTATTTTACCCACTGAACCATCTCATTGGCTTTCAATTTATATCCTAAGCTAGCCTTAAATTTACAGTTCTTTTGCCTCAGCCTCTGGATGCTGGGATTAGAGGCATGCACCACCACTCTGAAAAGTTTTTATTAATTAGTTTATGAATTTATTTGAGATAGAGTGTCAAGTATCCCCGGCTGGCCTTCAACTCACAATGTACCTGAAGATGACCTTTATTCATTCTTCACCTCTAAAGTGCTGAAATTACAGATGTGTACCACCACGCCCAGTTTATGCAAATCCAGGGCTTCATGTTAAACAATCCAGCATGCTAAGCAAACACTCTACTATCTACATGCTCAGCAGCCTGAAAGGTTACTCATTTGTTCTCTTTTCTTTTGAGTTTAGGAACTACACTTAGGGTCTCACAAATGCTAGGCAAGTGTTCTATCATTGAGATTTATTCCCAGTCCAGGTTTAAAGAGAAAAAGTTAAAAATCACTTACTCCAGAAGAATATTATTCATATCTTGTGTAAAGAATTTTTTCCTTCCTTCTTCATCAAAAAGTTTGGCAGCCTAGAGAAATGTAAGAAAAACAGACAATAAAACTCACGATTACTAACATGAATTATCTAACACCACCACCACCACCAATAATAACAAACCTTATTATCAGTAAAATACCAAAAATTTTGATCCAGAGTCAGGCAAAGCCATTTAAGATCCAAATCAAACAAACTATCATGTAGGTTTGCTGCAGTGGTTGTAATAGCCAACACAGACTTAGAGTGGCTTAAAAAACGAGACTTATTCTCTCACTTGGACGTTCAAAATCAGATCACTGTAATAAAATCAAAGTGACAGCAGAGCCAAGTAGTCTTTTAGAGAGCATTAAAAAAAAATCAGAGCTAGAATCGCCAAGAAATTAAAAGCAAAGCATACAGTAAGTATGGAACTGACAGTACCACTTGAAATAAAGCAACTTCCCAAGGGCCATTTAAACCACCACAGGGAAATACTATACTTAAAAAGAAGCAATGTGAAAATACCTTTAGCATTACCTATTTTTAGACTTAATCATCATCAAAGGTCATAAAAAAGTATGAAAGTGAAAACTGAATATCAATCTTGTTATAGATGGTGCTTGCCAAAATGCCTCAAGTACAGAACGGACATTTCTTTTGAGTAAAAACACACAATAATTATAACTAACACACACACACACACAAAATATGCACGCACATGCACATTAAAAAAAGACATTGGCTCCCTGTTAGTCCAGATTAGTCTTGAGGTTGCTGATCCTCTTGAATCAGACTCTAGAGGACTGGAATCTCAGGCATTTGTCATTACGTCCACCTTAAGCTTTATAATTATAAAAGCTTTAATGTGATTAAAAATTAGACTTACCAAAAATCAGACTTAGTATTCAATGTCACAAACATATATATATGTTTTATATATATAGATATAGATATAGATATATATATATATTAACAAAAATGACAGGCAATAGTACTTTCTGCTCCTGTCTTTGATGTGTTAGGACTTCCATTTTCTTTCATTATTTAACCTGCTGGATTTTACCTACTGATATGTCAACCCACATCATTTTTTTCTGTGTTTAGTGAAACCAGGACCCTATACATGTCAGACAAGTTTCCAAACACTGAGCTAAGCTCCTAGTCCTCAAGCTACAAGTTTTTAAAAACAAGATTGTTTCTGTTTCCTATAGAATGCCCTTGATGGTGGCTCTGTGAATTAACTTAGTATTCGTTTTTTTTTAACTTTGTAGTGTATACTTTATGCTTATTATCATATAGAATCTGCATAAACAGCCAGAGGTTGGTATTATACCCTCCCCAATCTTACAAATAAGGAGCCAAAATCATAGAAGAGTTTCAAAAGATGCCCCCAAATGAAAATGCTACCAAGTTGTGCAGTGTAGTGAATATGTAAGGGCTTCTGAAAAGCAGACTATTAAAAGGGGCATGCAAAGTGAGCCTAGAGTCTTGTACCTGTGGGAAACACCTGGCAGCACATGTGGTCCTGGTCAACAGGTGCACTTCAGGAGGAAGGGATCAGGTTGACCAACCAGGTAACATCCTAATGCATAATTAAGGACATCGAATATAAAGGAAAGCCCAAGAAACTGGAGAGGGGGGCATTTTGCTCGGCCTTGCTTCTGAACACTGCTTAGCTGCTCTTGTCTGCCTAACTTAAGAGACTTGCTGAAGATTGCAACCTCTGTGGGCAGAGCCCAGAAAGGTGGCATCTGCCATAAGGGAGCCCAGAAAGGCTGAGAAAAGCCCCAGAAAGTGGCATCCGCCACAAAGCCAGAGCCCTGCCAAGGGATGTGGTTGAGGAAGCCCAAGATCCAAGTGGGCGTGTGCCAACTGCTGGCATTGAAGCCACTCATACAAAAGAGGTCAGACCTCAAGCAGAGGTGTGCAATAGAGGCCTGTCACTAGGCAATCGGATGGTGAGGACACTTTGGCCTCGGGTAGGAGCAGGCCTGAGGTGGCAAGCTTGGGCTAGCAGAATAGGCATGGTGTAGGACCTGCACAGAGAAGGTTAATAGAACCAGGCAGGCTGAGCATAGTGTCTAAGAGAAACTGGCCTCTGGGGCCAGCAGATAGTGGCACCCTAGGCCCAGGCACAGATGGAGGTCAACCCCAAGCAGAAGTGAGGTTGCCATAGCGACACCAGAGCCAGGTGACAACTGAGGGACTGCTGACTGCGGTGTTCCTGAAGACAGACTGCTGACCAGGTGCCCTCAAAGGACTTGCCCCCGAGGACGTCTTGATCTGAATATCCTTTCTAAAGTGTTAGGGTTGGTGGTTGGTAGGTGTTTATAGATACTAGCAAATATACTTTAAAAGTTATGTGTACAGTGCAGCCAAGATTTAGACTGAAGCCTTCTGTGTCAACGGCGAAACTGCCCCACAGCAGGCACTGGCCAACCGCAGTGGTCTGGCCTCGACGTAATTAAGAGCAGTACAAACGTTATCAAGAACTAAGTACAAACTAATTACACACACTTGAGGGTCATACTGTCACCACTTTACTTCCTTTCAATCAAATGATAGAAGCAAAAGTTTTCTCGGAAGGCAGAGGCAGGCGGTTTTCTGCGAGTTCAAGGCCAGCCTGGTCTACAAAGTGAGTCCAGGACAGTCAGGGCTACACGGAGAAACCCTGTCTCAAACAAACAAAAAAAAGAAGCAAAAGTTTTTAACTTGGAAACTCTGCCACATCACTATGGCAGAATAGACTGAGTAAGTCAAAGGCTGTAGCATGTAGCAGTTCATGTCAAGAACCATGAGATTGACGTGGACTGGACAGAGCTGATCCAAGAACTTGAGCAAACCAAGGCCATCTCTAGCAAGCTACTAAAGTATTTGACAATTTCACATGCTTTAGGTAAAAAAGGCAAATTTCCAAGACATGTTTCTTAGACAGGATGAAGATTAGACATGTGTAGAACAGAAATACACAAAGAAAGCCAGAATGAAAATGAAACTTAAAAAAAAAGGAAAAACAAGTCAAAAGGTTCAGAATGAAAGAATATTTATTCATTGCAAAGTAAAAACTAAACAGCAAGTTGTTTATCAGACTCCAAACGTTTGAGCCAAAGATTAATTTTCATCTTTTGAACAAAAAGCACCATCTTATATTTCAAAGTAAGACATGAAGAACTCATGAGTATCAGTAAGTGAACCTTCTTACTGGCAATTTCCAACTACAGCCTTAAGGCTGTACTAACCCTCATCTGTCTGTCGAGGATACTACAGACAGATGAGATGTCCCAGAACCACCTCATTAGTGTATGAAGAAGAGTAGCTCACATGACAGTGTTGCTGTGCAGTGCCACTGTTTTGACTCTGAATCCTGCCTTGGCAACTTAAAAATTAGATGGCTTTGGGAAGATCATTTAGTCATGCTGCACCTTAGTTTTCCCAGCCTTCAGACTATGTGATATGTAAAGTCTCTCAAACACATTAAGGATTACTATCTCTTGAGAGAAATGGCAATTGCACACTCAGGGCAGCGCATCTTTTGTTTGTTTGGTTGGTTGGTTTTATTTTCTAAACAAACAGTACCTAGTATCACTCAATCTTGAAAAGCCAAATCATATCACCAGCACTTCTTAAAACCTAGAAGAAACCCAAGTGATCAGGGATGGGGCAGAAGGATGTGGAGGAAGGACTCCTGATGCTTAAAGGTCACTTGTTACTTCCAAGATGAGTTCTCCTGCTGCATTATTTAGCCACTCTCCACTTAAGTTTCTTACAAGGTAAATAATGCTTGCACTTCAAATACAGAACTCCCAAGAAAATTTTTAAAAAAGAAGAAAAAAGAAACCTCAAATTAAAAGTATGGCTGTAATCAATCGTGAAGTGTTTGCCTAGCATGCACAAAACCCTGGATTCAAATGCCAGGACAATTAAAAAGACAAACTCATAAACAACACCTCACAAATCACTCAGATTAGACCTACAAACCTCAATTTATATATTACCTTTAAGGGAAAACTAAAATATAAGAAATTAAAAAGGTCAAAGGCACATGACAGCAAAAGATGTATCAGACAAAAGTAAAGAGGAGTCCACAATAAACTACACAAAGTTAGCATCTTTGTCATGATGCCACACCCACCTCTTGATGACTGTGCTGGCTGGTTTTATGTCAGCTTGACCCAAGCTAGAATCATCAGAGAGGAGGGAACCTCTGTTGAGAAAATACCTATACAAGATCTGGCTGGAAGGCATTTTCTTAATTAGTGATCAATGGGTGAGGGCCCAGCTCATTGTGAGTGGGGCCATCTCTGGGCTGGTGGCCCTGGGTTCTATAAGAAAGCAGACCAGTAAGCAACACCTGTCCATGGCCTCTGCATCAGCTCCTAACTCCAGGCTCCTTGAGTTCTTGTCCTGACTTCCTTTGCTGATGAATGGTGAAATGGAAGTGTAAACTGAATAAGCCCAATCCTCCCCAAGCTGCTTTGGTCATGGTATTTCATCACAGCAATAGTGACTCTAACTCAGACAATGACTTACCTGATAGAATCCTGCACACTGCCCCCAGGTATCACTGAGCAACCCTGCCTGAGGACTGCTGCAGAAGGCTGTGCATCATCCACAGGAAGTGCCCGACCATCACCACCCCAGCCCCTGTCACCTTCGGACTGCCTGTAGAATCCTGCAGGGATTTGTAGCAAGAACATGATAACTCAATGGAAGGTTTGCGCCTGTTCTCAGAAGCTGCAACTAGCCCTAGCTGAGATAGGACCCCTTCTCCATTAGCACATCATCAATGAGTGGCCCTAAGACTAACCTCAAGTACTATTCAACTGTTCCAAAACTTCACAAGTTGGGGCAATAGCAAACTGAGATCCAAACATCACCTAACAAAAGTAAGACAGGTTTCCATACTAAAACACACCCCCCCAATGACTTATGTCATCTAGGTCCTATCACAAAACCAAAACAATATGCCTCCCCCAAAATGTAAGATTCCCATAGCAATGTTTCTTGAGAAAAGCAACTCAGATAACACACAAGACAACCATTTCAAAGAACATACTTATAATTTAGTTTACTTAGGGCCTTGCTTGGAGGAGGTGTGAGACTGGTGGCAGGCTTTTAGGTTTCAAGGAAGATATGAATAATCTGCCCCTAGAGGATTGCAGGTGTGGCTGCTATGTCACATGTGCATCAATCAGTAGGTGGCAGAGAGGAGAGAGGCTATGTCTACAGTCAGTGTTCTGACTTATGAACTTCTGACTGAATAGTAACCTAACATTCCCTAAAAAAGCAAGCCTGAGACACCATCACCTTGGCACCAGGAGGCCCAGACAGGGAGCTAGCCTGTGATGACCATCAGTCCAGCACCAGGCAAGCACCAGATGGGCTCCCAGGACAGGAAGCAAACCAGAGACTAGAAGAACCCTGCCGGGCCTTGGATGTGGGGATTATGAGTGAGCTGCCCCAAAGTATGTGAGTATGGGAGAGCCAGCCCTGCCTTTTGGCTGCTTTGTGGTAGTGTTGGCAAGGGAGAGATCCCTTCCACTTCCTTTTGCCCTCACCACCAGTGGCACATAGGAGATCTGGCCCCATGGGGTCACAAGAGCAGGAAAGCTGTCCTTGCCACTCACATGCTGCAGCACTCAGAAGAGCAGGCCCTGAACCTCACCTGGGCAGCACACTATAGCTGTGGCCCAGGATGTGGGAATTGTGGGTGAGCCAGCCCTGAGGGTGTGAGTGTGGAAAAGCCAGACTTGCCTTTTGTCTGCTTTGTGGTGGTGTTCGCAAGGGAGAGATCCCATTCACTCTATTTTGCCCTCACCACAGGTAGCAGGTGGGAGAATAGGCCCTGATGGGTTCATGAAGGCAGAAGAGCTGGTCCAGCCTCTTACCTGCAGCAGCACTTGGGATTGCAGGCCCTGCACCTTACCTGAGTTGCACAGTAGATCTGACCCTTGATGTGAGGGCTTCAGGCCAAGAACCAGGGCTTTGAGTTAGCCCACCCCAACATATACCTCATGGATGCAAGAAGAGGCCAGCTCCATAGTCCCAAAACTATAGGATCTCCATGACACAGAGCAACAACAGGATAACTGAGAGGAGTCCAGGGAGGTTCCAGTATTGACAAAGTAGCAGAAGCCAGAGGCCTCATAAAAGACCAAGGAGTTGGCCGGGCGTGGTGGGGCACACCTTTAATCCCAGCACTCGGGAGGCAGAGGCAGGTGGATCTCTGTGAGTTCAAGGCCAACCTGGTCTACAAAGTGAGTCCAGGACAGCCAGGGATACACAGAGAAACCTTGTCTTGAAAAACAAAACAACAACAAAAAAACCAAACAAAAAAACGGATCAAGCAGAATAAACATTTTGATAAGGGAGAACTGTATTGTTCAACTGAGAAATGGTGAATCTAAAAGAAAAAGAAAGTAAACAAACACAAACATAACATGCAGGAACTCTGTCACACCGAAAAGACCAAACCGGGGGCTGGAGGGAGAGCTGAGCGGCAGAAAGGAACATACTGCTCCTGCTGAGGACCTGAGTTCCACTTTCAGCATCCACATTAGGATTCTCACAACTACTGTGGTGGTTTGAACAAGCACTGCAGTTAAGAGCTGTTCTTCCAAAGGACCCAGGTTCAAATCCCAGCACCTACATGGCAGTTCACAGTTTTCTGTAATGGGCAGACATGGTGATGCACCCCTTTAATCCCAGCACTCAGGAGGCACAGGCAGGTGTCTCCCTGTGAGTTCAAGGCCAGTCTGGTCTACAGAGTGAGTTCTAGGACAGCCAGGGCTACACAGAAAAATCCTGTCTCTAAAAACAAAAAACTGTTCTCAGGTTCATATGTTTTACCATTTGGTCCAAAGTTGGTGGAAGTATTTGGGGAGCACTAGATGTGCCCTTGCTTAGAAGTGTGACAGTGGTTTCACGCTTTTAGGTTCTAAAAACTTGAGCCATTTCACAGATCTCTCAGCTTCCTGTACATGGATAGCTACTGCCATGGTTCCAGCTACTGCTATAAGCACCATGCCTGCCTGCACACTGCCTTGCTTCCTGACATGATGGATTCTAACTCTTTGGAACTGTGGGCCCCAAGTTAAATATTTTCTTTTTTAAGTTGCCTTGTCATGGTATTTTGTGACACCAACAGAAAAGTAACATACAGCCAGGCATGGTAGCAGGTACCTTTAATCCAGCATTTTGGAGGCAGATTTCCTAGTTTGAGGCCTGACTGGTTTACAGAGTGAGTTCTAGGACAACCAGGGATACACAAACCCTGTCTTAAAAAGTCAAAACAAGACAACTACGATGACAACAAGGACAAGGAAGGAGGAGGAGGAAGAGGAAAGTAATACTTAGCTACAGCTCCAGAAGGATCAAAAATCTCCACTGCCTCCATATGTATACCCCCATTCCACCTTCACATACACACCTAACTTTAAAAATAAAATAAAATCATTAAAAAGAAAAGAAAAAGACCAAACCTATAAGTCAGGTTTGGGAGTAGGAAAAGAACCCCAGGTCAAAAGTACAATAATCTTTTCTCTTTCTGGTTGTTTATTTGTGTTTGTTTTTTGTTGTTTGCTTTATTTTTTGGCCCTTTTTAAGATAAGGTCTCAATATGTAGCTTTTGCTGTCCTGTTGCTATGTAGACCAGGCTGGCCTGGAACTCACAGAAACCAGCCTGCCACTGTCTCCTGAGAACTGGGATTAAAGGTGTATGCCACCATGACCCACTTTACAGAAAATATTTTCAACAAAGTTATAGGGAAAAAAATTTTCACAACTCAAAAAAAGAAAAAAAAAAGACGTCTACCAGAATGCAAAAGGCATATAGAAAACGAAAAGACAGCAGCAAGGATGTGACTAAAACACTAAATATTCAAAACATAAAAAGGGTATTGAAAGCTGCAAGAAAGAACAAAGTCACATATAAAGGAACAGCAGCTGGTTTTTCAACAGAGACTACAAAGCCAGAAGGGTTTGGACAGGTGTTTTACATGTCTGAATGACTACTGAGGCCAGCACAGATTTATCTGTAATAATCAAAGGAGAAGAGTGAACTTGAAAAGATAAAAGGCAGGTTAAAAGATTTATGGTCACCAAGCCAGCCTCACAAAGGATACCGTAAGGAATACTTTGGACTGAAGAAACAGGCACATTCAAGTAATAGTAACAGGAAAACACAACAAAGAAGACTAAGAAAAACAAACACAATAAAAATCAACAAAATGGCAGTAGTCAATATAGATCTTTCAAGAATAACTCTAAGCATCAATGGTCTCAACTCCCCAATCAAAAGCCACAGACTAGCAAACTGGATTAAGAAACACCATCCATCACTTTGTTGCCTCCAAAAACCACACCTCACCACCAGAGATAGAACCACCTTAGAGTGAAAGGATGGGCAAAACACCAAGACAGACTTGAACTAAAATAGGACCCTTCCCACCGTCAAGGAGACGATTCTTCAAGAATTACAATCCTAAATAGATATACACTAAATCTGGATGCACTTACCTTTACAAAACAAATATTTCCAGATGTAAAGTAACAGATTAACACACACATACATTATCAGTAACCAGTTTCAATACCCCACTTTTATCACTCCTCTCACCAATAGATGAATCATATAAATAAAAAATGAGCAGAGAATTAGTTTAATGACATCATAGATCAAATGGATCTAACATATATGTATAGAATATTCCATCTAACCACTAGAAATATATATATTCTCAGTAGTCCATGGAACCTACACTAAAATATTGGGATACAAAACATCTCTCAATCAATAAATAAACTGAGCTGGGCGTGGTGCCTCATGCCTTTAATCCCAGCCCATGGGAAGCAGAGGCAGGGGGAATCTCTGTGAGTTCGAGGCCATCCTGGTCTACAAAGTGAGTCCAGGACAGCCAGAACTATTACACAGAGAAACCTTGTGCCAAAATCCAAATTCATTGATTAATTCAATAGAAATAACTCCTTGTATTTTATCTGACCATAGTGGAATAACTATGTATTGACAGCAACAGAAATCACAGAAAACAGACAAGGCATGGTGGCAAAAGCCTTTAATCCCAGAAACTAGGAATACAGGGAACAATCTCAATGTAATAAAAGTAAAAGACAACAAATCCACAGCCTTCATATGTTAAAGAGAGACAAACTAAAATCAGGAAGACAAGGGTGCCTATCCTGTCCGCTCCTATTTGATATAGTAGTTGAAGTCTTAGAGCAACAAGACAAGAAAAGGAGGTAAAAGGAATACAAACAAGAAAGGAAAGGAAGAAGACAGTGTATCCTTATTTGCAGATGATATGATTTTATTACAAAAAAAAAAGACTTTACCACAAAACTCCTACAGCTGATGAACATTCAGCAAAGTAGCAGGATACAAAATTAACACACAAAAAACCAGGAGCCTTCCTATGTACCAAAGACAAACAAGTCAGAAACAGAGATCAGGAGAACAATACCACTTCACTACAACTTAAAAACAAAAACAGAAACAGGGGCTAGAGAAGTGGCTCAGCAGTTAAGAGCACTGGCTATTCTTCCAAAGGACTTGGGTTCAAATCCCACCACCCACATGGCAGTTCACAGCTGTCTGTAATGGCACACACCTTTAATCCCAGCCCTCCGGAGGCAGACGCAGGTGGATCTCTGTGAGTTCAAGGCCAACCTGGTCTACAAAGTGAATCCAGGACAGCCAAGGTTACACAGAGAAACCATGTCTCGAAAAAAACGGAAAAAACAAAACAAAACAAAACAAAACCAAAAAACAAAACACTTAAGACTAAATTTAAGCAAGGAAGTACAAAGAAGACTTGTACATAGAACACGGGAAAGGCAGGGCGTGGTGGCACACGCCTTTAATCCCAGCACTCCGGGAGGCAGAGGCAGGCAGATCTCTGTGAGTTCAAGGCCAGCCTGGTCTACAAAGTGAGTCCAGGACAGCCAGAGCTGTTATACAGAGAAACTCTGTCTCGAAAAACCAAAAAAAAAAAAAAAAAGACCCGGGAAAGAACTTTACAAACAGATCTCTAGTAATACAGGAATTAAGACCAATGACTGACAAATGGAACCTCATGGAACTAAATTTTTTCTGTATAGTCAAGGACACCATTATTCAAATAAAGAGACAGCCTACAGAATGGGAAAAGATCTTACCAGCTATACATCTGATAGAGAGTTGGTATCTAGAATATACAAAAAAAACTAAAAACTAAACATCAGGAAAACAAACAACCCATTATTGTCGCTCTTCATAATAGCCAGCAAATAGCCTAGATGTCAATCAACAATGAATGGGGAGTAAAAAGGTGATACATTTAACTGTAAAGAAAATTCAGCTGTAAAAAAAAAAAAAAAAAAAGAGATGTGTGAACTTTGCAGGAAAATGGTTGGAGCTGTAAATAATCATTTTAAGATAACCCAGACTAAGAAAGATGCACAGTCTCTTTCTTTTGTGTGTGCTAGCTTTGAATTTTCAGATATGTGTTTAATTTGGAGTAACCAAAGAAGTCAGGAAACTAGTAGTAACTCCAACGCCAGGGATCCAGTGCTCTCTTCTGACCTCCATGGGCACATGCATACATGTGCACAAACCATTCCCATACACACATAATTAAAAATGAAATAAAATATTTTAATAAATATAGTCAACACTGGCGATGAGCTCTTTTAACAAACTTCCTTTAAATTCTGGAGGAAGGAAATTCAAATAAGTAAAAACACATAATAGCTAATTAGTAAGTCACAACCTTAGAACAGACACTAAATAAAAACAGGAGTTACAACAGAATCAATCAAAACTAAAGGGCTAGTTGATGGGGGAAAAAAAAAAAAAAGAACTCTTCTGCTCCCCTACACAAGACATTTAAAATTTTCAGAGATAAGAGAATAAACACAACATAGGAATGGTTTAAATAGACAAGCCTTAGGAGAAAAAAAATCAGAATTGAGAAATTCATACATTATGAAGAATCATTTTTAGTAAGGAAAAATCTTCAAATTCATGAATTAAAATCCAAAATTCCACCCCCCCCCAAGTGCAAGAGGAAGCTCTTAGCCCTCATGTGACTGATGAACTAAGGGGGGGGGGGGCTGATATGTGGGGGGAACCCTAAACCAGAGAGTAGGATAGGTGGGAGAGGGGGGAGGGGGTGAGAGGGTGGAACTGGGAGAGTTGGAGGGAGGGGGCTGTGATGGAGAAGTGACCTGAATTAATGAACATTAAAAAAAATTCCAAAAAATCCCACCAGTTTAATAATGGCTATCTCTGCTAGGGGTGACTAATTCGAGGTTTCCCTTATGTATGAAGTACATTCTCTATTGTTTATACTAGATGGATCAGGCTGGGCCTCCACTGCTGGGACTTAAGTATCTACTATCACACCTGGTTTATATTAGTCTTATAATCAGGGAAAGAACATTCAAAATAACTAAAATATGGCATGGATTCATACAAACATGCTAAAGTAATCAAAAATCAATTTAAGCCAGGTCTACCAAATTTGAACATAAACTATTCTGTATCTCAGATGAAAGGGGAATGTGTGAGACTGGGTTTGCAGCTAGTCAAACTAACCAGTGAATCCAAGTATATGAAGAAACCTAATGTGACAGCTGTCACAGTGGGAAGACAACTAATGCTTACTATAGCTTCTGATTAGCTAGAAATAGAAATATAGACCATAAAATAACTAGGAGCTCAAAATGTGGCTCAGAAATAGAACTCTTTTTTTTTTGAGACAGAATTTCTCCATGTAGCCCCCCTGGCTATCCTGAAACTCACTCTGAAGACCGGACTATCCTTGAACTCACAGAGATCCTCTTGCCTCTGCCTCCTAAGGGCTGGGTCTAAAGGCGTGTGCCACCATGCCCGGCTAGTGGTAGAACTCTTGACAAAGTTATATAAAGCCCAGGATTTGAACCCTTGGAACTGCAAAAATAAATAACAAAATAAAACAATTATATCTTAAAATAGTTTGAATCAAGTTCAGGTATGCTTCCACATGCTACTATGTATATATTGCCAATGTCTAAAAAAGACTATGGAAAGTAACAAGTTGCTGGGACTGTGGATTGTTTTGTCTTAAAACTTTTTTTTTTCTTTTAAAGATTTATTTATTTTGTATACAGTATTCTGTCTGCAGGTATATCTGCAGGCCAGAAGAGGGCACCAGATTTCATTACGGATGGTTGTGAGCCACCATGTGGTTGCTGGGAATTGAACTCATGACCTCTGGAAGAGCAGCCAGTGCTCTTAACCACTGAGCCATCTCTCCAGCCCGTCTTAAAACTTTAAACTATGTTTGTAAAGCAAATAAAAAACAAAAGCATCATTACACTTACTACACGAAGGTCCTCAATGCGTTTCTCAAGAAGCACAGGTAGACCATCTGGAAGTGTAGGTACCACCTTGGGCATAACCTGAGAGGTGAAGGTGGGCTGGATGGTGTTTCCATTTTCTCCCCCTGACTCAGAGAGGGGACTACCATCAGAAGTAGCATCCAATAATTTGTCAAAGTCAAAATCATCTAGCATCTCTAGGGCATTTTCAGCTTCCTGAAATAGTTCATGTTCACTTGTGCTAACAAAAATAGGGAGGTCTGGATCAGCACTGTTCAGATTTAAGTCCGGGATGTCATCCCCTAGGACTGTGGCAACACAAGGGGGCTTAGGCAGAGAAGAAGTTGACGGGGTCACTGGGACTTTAGGAGCAGATTCCTTCTTCAATGCATCCTTCTCTTTTTGAAATTTTCTTATCATGGCAGCCAGAGAAAGGGAATCTTTGTATCGCTTCTTCTTTTTTTCAGACTTGTGTGAATTGAGAGCCACAACTCTGTGAAGGGGAAAAAAAAAATACTGGTTAGGCTATCATTTTAAAAATTAATCTCCTGCTGGGCGTAGTGGCGCACACCTTTAATCCCAGCACTCGGGAGGCAGAGGCAGGCAGATCTCTGTGAGTTCAAGGCCAGCCTGGCCTACAAAGTGAGTCCAGGACAGTCAAGGATACCCAGAGAAACCATGTCTCAAAAAACAAAATAAAATAAAATAAAAGTAAATGAATAAAAAGGTTAATCTCCTATGAAAAAAGTAAAATTATTAAATCATGTAGGAGATGGCAGAACAAAGCTGCCCTCTTAGTTTGTTAAATTATACTTTCATGATATCCTCTTCTTCAACATCTTCTGGATGATATGACAGGGTTTCACATAGCCTATGCTGGCCTCAAACTCCTCACATGTCATTCTTAGGATATCCTTGAACTCCTGTTTCAACCTCCCAGTCCTACAATTACAGATTTGTGTCAGCACATCTGGCTTAAACTAGTTCTTCTAGGTCAAAAAGTTGTAATGAACAAGATAGTCAATGAAAATCTGTTAAGAGTAATCTGAAACACCATGAGTCTCTAAGATGACAAAGCCTCTTGCTTATTAATAATAACCACAATATTCTTAAAATGCACTGGTCATTACCAAATTGGACATAAGTAAATTCATTAGTGGTGAACACATATTTTTAAAAGAAGCTGTGATATTGTGGCACTGACTTTCTAATAGGCTTCCTTTAGCATACCCCAATTGTTTGGGTACTCTCTTCCTTGGCTTCCTCTCTTTTTCCCCTTCCTCTTTCCGCTTCCGCTTCTTCACCTCAGTGTCATCTTCCTTTATTTTGGGGACCTACAAAATAAGAGAATGTGTCATTATCAGTACGTCACTATTTCCTCTGATGTTAGTAATGCACCATCGAAGGTAGTGTCTTGTTTTTAACGTGTCCGTGTTAGAGTTACATGCTAAAAGTACGTGTTTTTGGGATCCATGAGCATTGTTGCCTAAGTTTTTGTTGTTACTGTGTATATGTTTAGGTGTCTGAATACAGACACATGTGAAGTAAGAGGGCAACGGTTACCTTCTTCAGTTGCTCACCTTATTTCAAACAGGGTTTTTCACTGAATATGGAGCTCACCAATTAGGCTAGACTGGTTTGTGGGCAAGTCCAGATAGCCTTCTGTCTATGCCACTCTAGTGTTTCTATCACAGGTGTATGCCACCATGCTAGTCTTTTTTTTTTTTTTTTTTGGTTTTTCGAGACAGGGTTTCTCTGTGTATCCTTGACTGTCCTGGCCTCACTTTGTAGACCAGGCTGGCCTCGAACTCGCAGAGATCCGCCTGCCTCTGCCTCCCAAGTGCTGGGATTAAAGGCGTGCGCCACCACCGCCCGGCCATGCTAGTCTTTTTAAATGGGTGCTAGAATTTTTTTTTTTTCGAGACAGGGTTTCTCTGTGTAACAACAGTATGGGCTATCCAGACACTTGCTCTATAGACCAGGCTAGCCTTAAACTCACAGAGATCCACCTGGCTCTTTTTCCTAAGGTTGGGACTAAAGGCGTGTGCCACCATGCCCAGTAGGGGCGCTAGAATTTCAGGCGTGTGTCACCACACTAGGCTTTTTAAATAGGTGCTAGGAACCCAAATTCAGTTCCTCATAGAATGGTGCTAACTCTTTACCAACTGAGCATCTCACCAGCCTCTCAACTACGACTTGATTCAAGTTCCCTGGGGCCTCAGAGCTGACATTCTGCATAAGGTTTTTAGTGATTCTGGTAAAAATAAAGTCTTTGGCCCCATTATCAGGAAACAATTCTAGACAATACTCATTTCTCAGCTACATTACAACAGAAGTTGTTACAATTAGGCTGAGAGGCTGAGAGTTAATGGTTGTGAATGGCTCTTGTACAAAAGATCTACTTTCCTGTTTGCCTGTGTTGTTGTCTTATTTGTGGAGACAGGGTCTCACCCTGTAGCTAGCTAGAGCTGGCTATGGAGATCAGGCTGACTTTGAACTCACTAAGACCACCTGCCCTGCCTCCCAAATGCTGAGATTAAAGATTGGTTGGTTTTCGTTTCTTTTAAATAGTGTGGAGATCAAATCCAGGGCCCTGTTCATAGGAGGAAAGCACTCTGCCATTAAGCTATACCCACTGCCTGGATTAATAGAATTTTAAACATATGATTAAGTAAGATTTCGCTAAACAATAGTATTTTACTTTTCCTTATGTTAATTGTTGTGGCACAAATAATATTCAAAAAGTCTATCCTAAGGTCAGATGTGGTAGCACATACCTTTAATACTAGCACTCTGGAAGCAGAAGCAGGTAAATCTCTGTAACTTTGAGGCCAACCTGATCTGCATAGCAAGTTCCAGGCCAGTCAGTGCTACAAGTTTATCCTGTGGCCAGCAAGATGGCTCAGTAGAAAAACAAAAAACAACAACAACAAAAAAGATGGCTCAAGCAGGTAAAAGTGCTTGCTATGCAAGTCTGATGGCCCGAGTACAATCCCCAGAGCTCATATGGAAGGAGAAATTCAACTCTCAAAAGTATGGCATATATATATATCCACACTCATGCACACTCTTCACATATACATATACAATTATAGTAATAAATGAATAATCAAAAATATCCTGGTCTGGGGGTAGAGCTCAGTAGGAGAGTGCTTATTTAGCATATAAGAACTCCTGGGCTTAATTTTTAGCAAGCACAGCAAAAATATAAAACAAAAGGCACATCATATTAATTCTATGCTCTCCTTATCACCGAGATGTTAAACTCACCTTGGGTGGCTTGTGCTTTTGGTTATCTGTAATATCATCTTCTTCAGTATCTGATGCTTGGCGAAACTGCAGAGTGCCGGTGTTGATATAGAAGCCTCCATATTTTGTTGTTAGAGAAGCAGGGACTAATTCGTCATACTGGAGCAAAGAAAGTTTCAAATATACTCTGTCTATAACTCTATGAACATGTCAAAGAACAGCACTTACTGACAATTCCCTTAAACACTAACTGCAAATCCAGCAATCCCCTTATGGGGCAAAGTCCCAAGAGCATGAAATCACTATGCCACAGAGATGCCATGCTTCTGAGTTTACTTTAGCAGCGTTTTCAAAAGTCAAAACATTGTAACAACCTAAATGTCCATCAGTAAAAGAGTGGAATATTAAAATGTGCTACATTTATTCATATAATAAAACATTATTTGGCATAAAAGAAAGCTGGGCATAAGGATACATGGCTTTAATCCCACAACTTGGGAGGCAGAGGTAGGTGGTTCTCTGTGAGCTCAGGCCAACCAGATCTACATAGTGAGTTCCAGGACCACCAGAGCTAGACAGTGAGACTGTTGTCTTAGGAAAAAAAAAAAATGGCCGGAAAATTCTGCCATTTGCAGTAAGCCAGCACACAGAGAGACCAATACCATACACCATCCTTCATATATGAATCTAAATATGGCAAACTCATGAAAGTACAGAGTACAATATTAGATACCAGAGGTTCAGGATGAGGGCAGAAAGGGATGAAGAAGATACTGGTTAATAAACTTTGTGTTTCAAAATAGCTAGGAGAAGGCTTTTTAATTTTCTCACTAAAAAGAAATGGTGCTCGAAGTGATTATCCAGGTCAATTATCCTTATCATCTGATCATTAAAAATATATACATTAGCAAAATGTTACACTGTATCCCATAAATATGTACAATTGCTTTTTGCTAATTTAAAATAAGTGAGGGGAGGAGATCAAAACTCCAATAAAGCTGTTCATAGAATCAGTTTGGAAAAAGTTAAAATCTGAAATAAAAGAAAGTTGTGATCAATCAGAATATTTGGGAGGAATTTCAAGAAGAATTCTGACTGATGCTCCACTGATAAAGTTAGGACTAATGGTACCATTCTTTATCCCTTTTCCCCTTACTATCGTTCTTATGGTTTTTGTTAGAACTCAGCAAAATAAAATTCCAGTTAATTTGTTGATGTTCCAAAAACATATCCAACAAACCAAAAATAAGGAAATAAACAACAGCTTCAAAGACAAAAACCAAAACAAACCTTTTATGTTTGGCCTTTATGTATCTTACAAACCAAGGACATATAGTATACCTTGCTCTAATGGGAACAGTTCTAATGAGAAGTCAAAACAAACTAAAACAGAAAACTGAACATTCAAATAAGCAAGTCCTTAAACACTCCATCAATATGTAATTTTATTAACAAGGAGATAATATATTTTAAGTATTTAAAAGAAAAGAAACGGGACTGGAGAGAGGGCTCAGCGGTTAAGAGCCATCTCTTAACTGCTTTGAGATGCTGTTCTTCCAAAGGACCCAGGTTCAAATCCCAGCACCCACATGACAGTTTGAAACTGTGTAATGGCCAGGCTTGGTGGCATATGCCTTTAATCCAAGGACTTGGGAAGCAGAGGCAGGCGGATCTCTTTAAGTTCAAAGACAACCTGGTCTACAGAGTTCCAAGATATCCAGCCCTACACAAAGAAACCCTGTCTCCAAAAACCAAAAAAAAAAAAAAAAGAAAGAAAGAAAAGCATGTATTTTTAAGGAAAGCAGAAAATGAACTACAAAGTTAATAAAGATATATTTAAGGATGTGATATAAGCCAGGCACTGTGCTAGGAAGCTAACTTAGACCATGTCCTCTAAAACCCATAGTTTAAGGTTTATCATTATTTCACCCAGTGGGGATGGACAAAAAGCAGTATTAAATAGAGGCCAATCTTAAGCAATCCAAGTGTTTACTTGAGAAAGCATTCTGCAATTAGCAGTACTAAGACACCTGTAACAAGGATGCCTCTCTACTGGAATTCTTCAGATCACATTGTTTTGTTTTTAAAGAAAACACCCTTGAGGGTGGGTAGACAGACTAGCAGACGTTTAGAGCACTTGCCGCTCTTGCGGAGGACCTAGGGTTCAATTCCTATCACTTACATGTGGCTCACAACCATCCCTAAATCAAGACTCAGGGGATCCAATACCCTCTTTTGACCTCTGTGGGCATGAGGACACATGTAATGCACAAACACACATTCAGGCAAAACACCATGTATGTATAACAAAATTTTAAATAAATCTTAAAAAGAAAGAAAACATGTCACAGGCAAGAAAAATCCATATTCTATTGGTCACTATTAAGAATATAAGGTGACCAGGCATGGTGGCAGACGCCTTTAATCCCAGCACTCAGGAGGCAGAGGCAGGCAGATCACTGTGAATTCGAGGCCAGCCTGGTCTACAAAGCAAGCCCAGGACAGCCAGGGCTATTATACAGAGAAACCCTGTCTCTAAAAACCAAAAAAAAAAGAATATAAGGTGTAGTGCACACATCTTCAATCCCAACTCAGGACATAAAGGCAGGTGTAACTCTGTGAGTTCAAGGTCAAGCTGGTCTACACAGAGAGTACCAGGACACCCAGGGCTACATAGAGAGACCCTATCTCAGGAAAATAAATTTAAAAAGAAAGAATATTAAAAAGATGGGATGTGATTTTAAACTGATTTCTTTCAAAAATTATGAAAAAGGAAAAAGATTAATTATGCTTAATTTAAAATAAGTGAAATGAAGAAAAGAAATGAACTACTCTTTTGATTGACTAATCACACTGCTCTTCACACCTCACAGAAAAAGGCCAGTTATTACCAGCAAGTAAACGAGTAAAAGAGAGACTAAAAATGATCTTATGATGAGATGAGCATCCCTGCATCTTTGGTTCCATACACTGAAAAATACCACGAGTTCTCAATGCTTCTTCACATGAATGCTTCTTTTTGGTCCTCATGACACCCTTGGGAGGCAGGGAAGGCAAACATTATTCCCATTTGGCAAATGGAAACAGCTAAGAATCTATCCAAAGTTATTTTATGCTTATAGTAAAGTCACCAGCCAACTCCCTCCTACCCATCTGCTAAGCCAAATCACTTCTTCATGAGGGAAAACATTCACCCCAAATATTCAGGCAATCCTAACTGCTTCAAGCCTTCTGCTGTGCTTTCTCTACCCTGACACTGCTCAGAATAAACTTTTTTTATAACATTTTTTATTTATTTATTATGTATACAGTATTTGCTCTACATATATGCCCGGGCAGATATCAATGTAGATGGCTGTGAGCCACCATGTGGTTGCTGGGAATTGAACTCAGGACCTTGGGAAGAACAGCCAGTGCTCTTAACCTCTGAGCCACCTCTCCAGCCCATGCTCAGAATAAACTTAAAGATACATCCTCTAGATCCATTCCCAGAAAACTAACAAGAACCAAGGCAAATCTCTGAATATTACCTTTTGGCAGTTACAGATGTTCAGTTCTTTTACAGTTTGGAAAAATAAAAGTGAGTGATTTTTAGGCCTTTCTTTTTAGTAATAAGGAAGCAGAGGACTCTAAACATTTACTGGAAATAGGTGATTTTTTTTTCAGTCTCTACAAAATAGTTTATTAAGGTGGAAAGCTTATTTATTGACAACAAATCAATACAAACAAGGAGCATTTGTTTGGATTACAATTGCTTTAAGTTTGCATTATAAAAAGAACAATGTGATTTTTAAAAGATCAATGACAAAAGGTACTAACTGTAGAAATCAACAACTTATACCTACAAAATTCATCCTTATTAGCTTTCAATTTTTCTTCAACCCAAGTACAAAAAATTACATATCAAAACCCAGCACACAATGAAAACGACATCATCTATGACAGATCCTTTTCTATCTGATTTTGTTTTCTTTGAAATACTAGTCAGGGCTGCAGAGATGTCTCAGCAGTTAAGAACACTAATTTGCAGAGAACTCAGATGTGATTCCCAGCACCCATATACATGGTGGCTTACAACTATCAACTCCAGTCCCAAGGGATCTTGTGTCTTCTGCCCTCTGTAGACACCAGGCATACAGGTTGTGCACACAGATACATTCAGGCAAAACACACATATACATAGTAAAATAAACAAACTACTAGTCACATGGTCTAAATTGGTACATAATTCATATATTAGTCAAAATTAAATTTGAAAAATACTTTATTCAAATATTATAAATATTACAAATGATATTAAAAACACCACTGATGAGTCAGGTGTGGTGGCAGATGCCTTTAATCCCAGCACTCAGGAGGCAGAGGCAGGTGGATCTCTGTGAGTTCAAGGCCAGCCTAGTCTACAAAGCAAGTCCAGGACAGCCAGGGCTGTTACACAGAGAAACCCTGTCTCAAAACACCATTGATGAAAATCCACTATATGGTACCCATTATAAGGTACTCTTAAGCTAGGTGTGCTTAAACTGGGTGTGGTGGTGCACCCTTTTATTCCCAGCACTCCATAGACAAAGGCAGGCAGATCTCTATGAGTTCAAGGCAAGCCTGGTCTACAAAGTGAGCCCAGGACAGCCATGGATACACAGAGAAACCCTGTGTTGAAGAAAAAAAGAAAATAAAATAAGACACTCTTAAAAGGTGAAAACTGAGCTGGGCAGTGGTGGCTTCTTTAATACCAAAACTTGGGAGGCAGAAGTTGGGGAATGTCGGATTCAAGGGCAGCCTAGTCTACAGAGATGAGTTTAAGGACAGCCAGGGCTACACAGAAAACTCTGTCTTGCCCCCACCCCCACAAAAAAGTAAAAACCGAAGACATTTAGATTAGAGGTTGCCAGAGATCAGGAGGGTGGAAGGGATGAACAGCCAGAGCCCAGAGAACTTTTAGAGTGAACCTACTCTGTATGATCATAATAGTGGACACATATGTCAATAAACTTTTGACTAAACCCACAAAATCTATCATACCAGCAGGCATAAACTATGAATATAGGTGATAACAGTGATCTAGGTTCATCAACTGTAACAGGTGTACCACCATGCTGATATTAAAGGAGGATGTATGTGCACACATATGCATGTGTGTGTGTGTAGTCAGGGTGGATATGGAAGCTCTTTGTACGTACTGTTGCTTTGCTGTTTCTAGCTGGACATGGTGGCACACAGGGAGATCTCTATGAGTTAGAGGTCAGATTACATAATAGTTCCAAGACAGCCAGATCTATATACTAAAAATCTGTCTCAAAAAAAAACAAAAATCTAGCTGGGGGTGGTGGCACATGCCTTGAATCCCAGCGCTTGGGAGGCAGAGGCAGGCAGATCTCTGAGTTCAAGGCCAGTGTGTTCTATAGAGTGAGTTCCATGACAGGCAGGGCTACACAAAACCCTGCCTCTAATTAATTAATTAATTAATATGAAATAACCTGTTCTAAAAAATAGTTTACTAACTTAAAAAAGCTATTTATGAGCCGGGCGGTGGTGGCGCACGCCTTTAATCCCAGCACTTGGGAGGCAGAGGCAGGCGGATCTTTGTGAGTTCGAGGCCAGCCTGGTCTACAAAGTGAGTCCAGGACAGCCAGAGATATTCAGAGAAACCCTGTCTCGAAAAACCAAAAAAAAAAAAAAAAAGCTATTTATGTAAAAGTATGAATACATGCAATGGCCATGACTGAATTTCCTTTTGGGTAAGTCAGAATTTTAAATCTACATACTAGCATTATTATTAATGTTTGATACTTGCTAATGCTTACCATATTTAAATTCACTTTATTTGAATCTCAAAGTAACTCTGGGAAATAGAAATTGTACAGAAAACTGGGTAACACTGGCATATGCTTTTTTTTAATCAAATATCAAATTAGGAACTAATATAAAACTAGAACCTAGGACTTGTACACTGAGTTGCAATTAACAGTCAATACTGTATAGATAGAAATAGCTGCATCTTAACTTGCCAATTGCTAAGGTTTAGTAAGGGCAAGCCCATTCTACTCTAAAGATCACTGCTAAAATGCCTTGCCAAAATACTGCAAAGAATTCAGGACCATGATGTCCATGTGCATCACGCTGTCAGCCATTCCAATCACTCTTATCAATATAAGTTCTGTCACCGTCTATGCAGCCAAGTGCTGTATCACCATGCAAAAGCTATAATTTGTAAATCTAAAATATTTCAGTAGTGCCATTTTCCAAATACTGCAGATGATATGCTAATCCTAGAGATTATCATAATTTTAAGCATCAGAGTAATCTAATACCGAGGTAAGAATGAAAGGACACAGACCTTACCCACTGCAAAGTATAACAAGCCTTAATTCACATGCTATAAGACAGAGTACTAATAAGTCTTATATGTTGTCCTAAATTCATTTTCCTTTCTATAAGAGAAAATGAATGCTAGAGCCAAAGTTGGGGAATTTGATCAAAACACACTGGCAATAAAGACTGGTGCTTAATATACTACCACTGTATTAAGGTCTGCAACAACAGCAACAACTAAATATGTTTTGCTTTGTTTTTTCTTTTTAATTAATAAATCTTTTTAAATGATTTTTGGTATTTACAGTGTTCTGTCTGCAGGCATGCCTGCAGGTGAGAAGAGGGCACCAAATTTCATTATAGATGGTTGTGAGCCACCATGTGGTTGCTGGGAATTGAACTCAGGACCTCTGGAAGAGCAGTCAGTGCTCTTAACCTCTGAGCCATCTCTCCAGCCCCTTGTTTTGTTTTTTTTTTTTTTTTTGAGACAAGGTTTCTCTGTTAACAGCCCTTGCTATCCTGGAACTCACTTTGTAGACCGGGCTGGCCTCGAACTCACAGAGATCTGTCTGTCTCTGCCTCCCAAGAACTGGGATTAAAGGCGTGCGCCACCACACCTGGCTAACTAAACATGTTTTATAGGTATCTGTCAAGCTAACTGTATGTAATTCTAGAGCACCATCCTTCAAGACTACCTAACTCTCATTTTATAAGTCGTTCCAAAATATACTTCCCCAAGTTTACTTCAATACAAGTTCAGTATGGAAACCCATATCACTAACAAATTCCATTACTAGCAATTTGCCTCAGTCATATATTTGAACTTTATAACATATTCTGAATATATATTTCTTCAAGTAGATGAAAGTGCACAAGATGCTCAACTACCCTCAAACACATAACCCTGAAAATTAAAATTACATTTACTAAAATTTGTTAAATATACTGTAACAACCATTAAAAGCAGTGTATCTATGTGTTAATATATAAATACTAAAAGATATTAAATTTTAATAGAAAGGAATATTTAAAATATACATAATGATATTATTTACTTTTTACAAGGATATAAAGGTTAAATATTTATTAGACACAGTTTCTTGATGACTACAAAAGAAGTTTCATGTTTACCAAAAAGGTGGGGGACACTTGGTGAATACTTTACCTTGTAATTCATACCCATCTTGTGCTGATCATAACTGATCTATGTATGTATGTGTTACATGTGTATATATGAGGCAGTACTCCCCTGCAAGAATGTATGGAGGCCAGATGTCTACGTCAGGGGTGTTCTTCAGTCTCTCATTGAACCTAGAACTCTGATTTGTTCAGACTGGCTGACTGAGCCCCAGGACCTGCCTTTATGCTGGGCTGTGCAGTGCCTGGCTTTTTTGTAGGTGCTAGAGATCCAAATTTAAGTTTTCATGCTTGCATGGCAGACACTTTCCAACTGAGGCATCTCCCCAGCACCATAAGTGATTCGTTTGAAAGCTAGAAAAATACAACCAAAGAATTCTCAACAAAAAATTTCCTATTTAAGCCTTACATCCAGAAATTGTTAATTCAAGAAATCTTAGTTAAAACGAGCATATATATCAAGGGGCTACAGAAATGACTCAGTGGTTAAAAGTATGTATTGTTCTCACAGAGGTCCTGAATTGTATTCACAGCATGCACTTAAAGGAGCTTACAACTGCCTGGAACTCCAGCTTCAGGGAGCTGATGCCTCTCTGACCTCCTTGAGCACATGTACATACACATATATAAATAATAAAAATTTTAAAATTAAGACATGCATATGAATATCCTCCATCCTTGATTAAGCTTAATACAATCATTTTCAGCATTTGGTTAGAACTTTACTCCTTTTCCTGTGTGTGTGTGTGTGTGTGTGTGTGTGTGTGTGTGTGTGTGTGTGTATGTACTCACATGTTTTATGACAGTTTGTGATTGTGGGTGCTCATGTTTTTAAATAATCTCATACATTCCAGACCCTCCTCAATTTGCTGTGTACTCAAGAATGACCCTGAGCTCTCTCTTCCCCAGTGCTAGGGTTGCAGGTATACAATACTGTGCCTTTTTCCTTTTTTGAAAACTTCTCCATTTAGACAAGGAGTACTGATTTCTCCAGGAATTAATGCTAAGTATGCACCTAAAAGTAACAATGAATTAACCTCAAAAGATTCTTGAAGGACCTGAAAGCACAGAAACCACAAGTAATGGCCTACTACCTTGTTGGCAAACCAGGACCTGCTGGCCAAGCTCAGCCTAACAGTTTGTTACCCAGCCTGCCAGGAATGAAATTTGAATTTTTTAACTGGTAGGGAAAACATCAAACTAAATATTCTGTGACACATGAAAATTACATGAGTTTAAATTTCACAGTCTATCAATAAAGTTTACTCTTAACATTGCCACACTAGTTCACTCACATACTCTGTGACTGCTCTCATGCTACAATAGAATAGTTGTAAGAGATACCATATGGCACAGAGTCTAAAATATTTACCACAAGGCCCTTTACAGAGCTTGCCAAATCCTGGCCTATGACAGCAATATATTAACAGCTTACCATGAACAAGTCAACATAAAAATGTGAATCTACAGTATTTTTTTTAAAAAACCTTCAAGCTATACACACAGCTTTAAAAAACACAAATAAACATTCATTGAAATATTTTAAGTTACTTTGTCTTGATGACTATTGCCAAAAGCTTACTGCCATATTAAAGATATATTACTCACAGCCTCTGAGTTATCAATAAATGGATCTGTCTCATCATAGCCAAAGCCTATATCAATTAAATCTTGTAGCCGATCCTTCCGGTGTTTACGGGCTTTCCCACCCTGCAAAGAAGAGATACATTAGACTTATTCAGTACCTGTACTGTTTCCATAAATTTAAAAAAGTCCTGTTAGAAGAATATACATAATCTTTATAGAGAAACCCTCTCTGTAGACAACTGGATCTCCCCATATCTTGCACGTAAACTTAGTGACTGCTTCTTCAGAGTAAAACAAGTCTGACAAGATAGCTGTAACATAGAAAATCTGTCAACACTTCCTCAACCACATAGTCAACACTAACAACGATAAGTCAAATTGATGGCATTTATCTTTGACATAATAAAAATTACTTTTCATCTCTGTGATCTTCCTTTCAAAAACCTGTAACCTTTGCTCAATCATAAGTCAATATAGTAAGTGATCCATGTTCTGCAAAGCCATCATGATTATCAAAGCAAAGGAAAACAAAAAAGTCAATCTTGGGAGGCAGAGGCAGGTGGATCTCTCTAAGTTCAAGGTCAGCCTGGTCTACACAGTGAGTTCTAAAACAGCCAGAGCTATCTGTCTCCAAAAACAGAAAAGAACATCAATCAATCTAGATAAGCCTATAGAGAGAACTCAACCCCAAAGTTATCTTCTGACCTCCACATGTGCCATGGGCGGGTAAATGTCTCATGTGCACACAAACACACACTAAATAAAATCTATTCTTTAAAAAAATAATTATTATGGCCAGGCGGTGGTAGCACAGGTCTTTAATCCCAGCACTCAGGAGGCAGATGGAGGCGGATCTATGTGAGTTCAAGGCCAGGCTGGTCTACAAAGAGAGTTCCAGGACAGTCAGTACTAATACAGAGAGAAACTCTGTCTCAAAAAACAAAAACAAAAAAATAATTATTATTATTTCTTATGTTTATTATTTCTGTATTTCTTATTTCTTATAATTGTTGCCTGCATATAAGCATGTGCACCTATGCATGCCTGGCTCCCTCAGAAGTCAGAAGAGAACACTAGATTCCCTGAAACTGGGGCTAATTATGGGTGCTGAGAACCAAACTGTGTCGTCTGGAAGATCAACAAGTGATTTTAGTTACCACTGAGCCATCTCTCTCCAGCCTTTTTTTCTTTTTAACTTAAAAATTCTTTTTTATTTTTAGCTGTGTGTGTGTGCATAAATATATAAATACATGTGTATGTAAACACACACATATACATGTATACATGCATGCATACATACATACGTAAGTACAAGTGCAGGGACTCTCAGGACCAGAAGAGGGCATCAGTTCCCCTGGAGCTGGTGTTACAGAGTAGTGAGCTCACTGATGTGGGTGCTGGGAACCAAACTCAGTTCCTCCACAAGAGCACTATATGCTCTTAGGCACTGAGCCATCTCTCCAGCCCCCAAAACATATTCTTAAAAGTTATACTTAAATGTTATAAAACTGTATACACAGACCTACAAGAATATGAAAACAAGCATGTACAGAAACTAGTGAAGTCAGATCACAGTCTGTTGTCTAGCCTGTTCTTAAGTACACTGTGCTAAGGTCCACTCTCCAGTTTTGACAACTGCAGCTATGTGAGGTATAACCCCTGGTAGTTTCTAGCTGGGTGGTCAGCACAAGAGTTTCTTCTACTGTATTTGAAACCTGTGAACCTATAATTATTTTTAAATGAAATGTTTCTAAAGCAAAACAGTGGCAAAAACAAGCCAGTTCTTAGAGACTGCATTATTCAAGTTATACCTTCTTTTGACCCTGATCTTAGATATGGGATGTTACTCAGACTCTAGAAGTTTCACATAAGCTTGGGATAAGTAGCCTTCCTTTGGCAGCACCAAAACAGGTATGTGAGTTCTGCTTCTAAGCCTCATTCTGGATATTTACATTTACAGATTCAAACACAACTATGATTTTTAAGCATCCCTGTACCGTCTCCCATCCTGTAAAGAGGAAACTACCAAGGATCTGGCCTAGCAACATGTTACTTCCAAACCACAGTGGGCTTTGCAGAAAGGTTAAGAAGATGTGAATCTCTGTCACTTGGTTCCAGTTCTCACAGGGCTGGCTTTAATGCAAATTAAGTCTAGCGTTTGAGGATGGATACACTTAGTGCAACATATCTTTAAATAAAAACTAAATGCAAAGAAAATGATACTTGAGGGAGAAAAAGGCTAAACTGGAATTATGAACAATATCGCTAAGGTAGTGGCCTCCCTTCAGAGTAACTTCCAAAGGAAATTCTAACTAAATGCTGTTTGCCACATATACTAATATTGAAACATCTAAAGAGTCTCAATCCATCTCCCCTCCCCAGGGGGGAAAAAACCTTCAGTGAGGAATGGTTAATAACTAAACTGGGTACTGTGATAGAGATGTAACCTGAAGTAATAAATAAACATAAAACAAAAAACAAACAAACAAAAAAAAAAACTAAACTGGGAGCCAGGCGGTGGTTACTCACATCTTTAATTGCAGCACTCCAGAGGCAGAGGCTCTGTGAGTTCAAGGCCAGCCTGGTCTACAAGAGCAAGTTCCAGGACAGCCAGGGCTACACAGAGAAACCTTGTTTTGAAAGAAAAAGAAAGAAAAATATGTTAAAAACTTTTAAAATTCTACTAAGAATTACATACTACATTTTAAACCTGTATTTAAGATTTTAAAGTATCGTAGGACCAGCAAGATGGCCCAGCTGGTAAGGGTGCTTACTATCAAACCCAAAGACTTGAGTTCAATTCCCTAGTACCTTACTCGATAGGAGAAGAAAACTCATTCCCACAGGCTGTCCTCTGACCCCTATACAACTTGGCTTGTGCACACATACACATATACAAATAAATAATTTTTTAAAAAGATTTTAAAGTATCGGTCTTTCCACCATCTTTCTATGATGTCACCTTGGTACTCATGAATGTCCTGGCACATGTTCTCACAAAATGCCAGGTCCTCATCAAACCATGCTCCAGAGTTATCACTCAGTACCTAACTGTGATGATGAAGCATGGTTACATCAGTGAATTTGAGATCACTGATAATCACAGAGCTAGGAAAATCACTGTGAACCTCACAGGCAGGTTGAACAAGTATGATCAGTCCTAGATTTGGTGTGCAGCTCAAAGACCTAGAAAAATGGCAGAACAAACAATCTGCTCCCATCCCGTCAGTTGGCTTCACTGAACTGACAACCGCAGCTAGCATCATGGACCATGAAGAAGCAAGACAAAAACATACAGGAGGGAAAATCCCGGGATTCTTTTTCTAGAGATGTAAAACAAATAAAACGCCCCAACAGACTGGGGGGTGGGGGGAGTAAGATTTTAAAGTACCTGCTAAGGGCTTGGGGTTTAGCTCAATGGCTCAGTAAATGCTTAGCATATGTGCAGTCCTGGATTCTATTTTTAGTAGCCCTCCCAAAACACATGTCAAGAATATAAACTATGGAGAATGTGCCTGCAATTCCAGTCTTTGGGAGGTAGAGGCAAGAAGACTAAAATTCAGTGTCACTCTTCTACACAATGAGTTTACCAAAGTAATACACTGAAATATCAGAAATAATTTGTAATTTTTTTTGGGGGGGAGGTTTGAGAGGGTTTCTCTGTGTAACAGCCTGGCTGTCCTGGACTCACTTTGTAGACCAGGCTGGCCTCGAACTCACAGAGATCCGCCTGCCTCTGCCTCCCAAGTGCTAGGATTAAAGGTGTGCGCCACCTTGCCCAGCAATTACAGACAGCTGTGAACTGCCATGTGGGTGCTGGGATTTGAACCCGGGTCCTTTGGAAGAGCAGTCAGTGCTCCTAACCGATGAGCCATCTCTCCAGCCCCAAAACGTTTCATTTCTATTTTATGTATATGAATGTTTTGCCTCCATTTATGGGCCTGGTGCCCATGAAGTGCAGAAGGTGGCACTGAATCCTCTGGAACTAGAGTTCTGGACAGTTATAAGCTGTCACATTGGTGCTGGGAACTGAGCCCAGGTCCTCTGAGACAGTAGTAAGTGGTCTACTTTCCACCTCCAGAATTTAAGTTCCTATTCCCAAAGAACTAAAAGCAAGATAATTTGCTTAAGAAATTTACCAAGCACCTACAGTATGCCAACCTTTATGGACTGTATAGTACTGTATCCAGGAGAAAAATTAATGACTACACTAATCATAAACAGTAAAAAGGAAAATCACATGATGGTTACATGGAGTCCTTTACAACAGATGACCTAATCAAGTCTTTTCCTAAAGACATTTATTCTTAGACAAAACATATGCAGCTAAACACTTGTGGGAGTCCTTGAATAACTCCAAGATAAACAGAAATGTCAGGTGTACACCTTTAATCCCAGTACTTGGGAGGCAGAGCCAGGCGGATCTTTGTGAGTTCAAGACCAGCCTGGTCTACAAACTGAGTCCAGGACAGACATGGATACACAGAGAAACCTTGTCTCAAACAAACAAACAAACAAACAAACAAACAAACAACAACAAAAACAAAAGAAATCACTTGGCTACTGCATGGGGAATAAACCCAGTTTAACTACTTTAAAAGGAAAAAGTGCAGCAATCTCAATGTCACCAGTTACTGGAGGCATAAAATCTGTATTTAACTCCCCTAATTACATCATTACATCATGATGATGACAGCTACTAGTTACTGAGCACAGATCTGCACTGCATCTGACACTAAGTACTTCCATCTTTTATGTCACATTCCACAAATGAAAACACACCAAAGGCTAGGAAAGAGAGAGAACTCATCAATGGTTATTGTGGTGGTTTAAATAGGAATGCCTGTCCATAGGGAGTAGTACTAATAGGAGGTGTGGCCTTGGTGGAGGAAGTGGTGGTGGACTTTGAGTTCAAGTCTGGCTAGTGTGGCAGTCTCCTTCTGCTGCCTTTGGATCAAGATGTAGAACTCTCAGCTCCTTCTCCAGCACCATGTCTGCCTGCATGCTGTCATACCTCCCACCATGATGATAATGACTAAACCTCTCAAACTGTAAGCCAGCTCCAATTAAATGTTTTCCTTTAGAAGAGTTGCCATGGTCAGAGTGTTTCTTCACAGCAATAAAATCCAAACTAAGACAGTTACTCACTCCTATCTAGAAAAATTTAAGAGATGTTACAGAGTCTGTGGGGTTACTTTTTAGCCAAAGCCTTCAACTCTTGTCAGAATTCAAAGCAGTGTCCACACTGCCACGTCTCCAGATTAGCTCCTCATACAGTACTCATGGTTTCATGCTTACTGTATAGAGAAAGCTCAGAGGTCAAAGGCACTTGCACACAAATTCAATCCCTAGATTCCACTCATGGCAGGAGAAACATGACTCCCAAGAATTGTCCCGACCTCCAAATGCTTTTATCTACTCAGGACCACACATAATTTGTTACGTAATAAAATTAAAAGATGTGGACTGGAGAGATGGCTCAGAGGTTAAGAGCACTGACTGCACTTCCAGAGGTCATGAGTTCAATTTCCAGGAACCACATAGTGGCTCACAACCACCTATAACACGATCTGGTGCCCTCTTCTGTCCTGCAGGCATAACTGCAGACAGAATACATAATAAATAAATCTAAAAAAAAAAATTAGAAGTGATAATAGCACTGGACATGTTGGTGCATGTCTTTAATCCCAGCTATTTGGAGGCAGAGGCAGGTGGATCTCTGTGAGTTCGAGGCCAGCGGTGGTTTACAAATCGAGTTCTAAGACTGCCAGTACTGTTACACAGAAAACCTTTATCTGGAAAAACCTTTAAAAAAAGGTGATAATAGCAAAAGTTAACAAGGACTTGGAGAAACTAAACATCTCCTATTTCACTTGTGGGGACACAAAGGGATATAACATCCTGGTGTAAAATCCTACACTTACAATCCCAGCACATGGGAACACTGTGCAGAAGATCATGAGTTTGATTAGCCTTGGCTATAGAGTAAGATACTGCCTCAGAAACAAACAGGCCAGGCATGGTGGCACATGCCTTTAATCCCAGCACTCACAAAGAAGGGGAGGATCTCTGTGAGTTTGAGGCCAGCCTGGTCTACAAAGCGAGTCCAGGACAGCCAGAGATATTCAGAGAAACCCTGTCTCAAAAAACCAAAAAAAAAAAATATATATATATAAAATGTATGCTGTGATTTTTTTTTTAGAGCAACTTTATATGTAACAGTCAAAAACTACAAACCAGGGACAGTGAGATGGCTCTGAATGTGGGGGACTCTGCAGCCACTTCTGATGACTTGAGTTCAGTCCCTGGAACTTATAAGGTAAAGGAGGTAAACTGACTTCTGCACGTTATCCTCTGACCTTAACCATGAGCAGAAAATAGAAAAATATATTTCATAAAAATAAATTAAAAAAAAACCCAGACTCTGAAAACAGTACAATGTCCTTCATGTGCTGAGTGAATAAAACCCTGGAAGACCCACTGACACATGAGGCAAATAGTGACTCTCAAAGGCACCATGCTAAGCCAAAGAAGCCTCACACAGACAAGGTTCATTTACAGGAAACTCAAGAAAAACAAAACCCTACAGAAACAAAAACAGACCAGAGGTTGCCAGGGCTTGGGCCAGAGGCAGAGGACTGTCTCTCAAGGCACACAAAGAAACTCTGTGGGGAGATAACATTGGCCACCCCATGACTACAGTCACACTCACAGACTGCATGCAGTTATTAAAACTCACCAAGTTGCACAATTAAAACTGACAAGTTGTGATTAAATTATAGCTCAATAATTACAACCTTCAAAGTCTACCATTCATTTCTTTCTTCTCTACTTTTCTTCCTTCTCAATTTCTCCCATTTAATTTTAAATTTTTTCCAGAGCTGGGGTCAAACCAACAATTATTTCTACTTCATGTCTGTCTCCCATGAGCCTTAGTCACACCTCCAGCTTCCTTTCCATTCTAACAGCCAGGTCTAGAAAGACAGTCATTGCTTTTACCTAAATGTATACCTAAATGTATTCAATCCCTTGGCTAGCCTCACTTCCCTCAAGTTTACCCTTACTACATATCTAACGAATATTTCAAAAATACCACTTCCTATAATCTCCTGCCTCAGAATCATCCTTATTACATGACAAATCCAAAAGCCTTAATATTCAAAGTTCAAGGCTTTTTGCATCTTAACCTCCAACTGCCTGACCACCTTTCTTTCTTTCTCTCTTTTTTTTTTTTTTTTTTGGTTTTTCGAGACACGGTTTCTCTGAGTATCCTTGACTGTCCTGGACTCACTCTGTAGACCAGGCTGGCCTTGAACTCACAGAGATCCACCTCCCTCTGCCTCCCAAATGCTGGGATTAAAGGCGTGTGCCACCATGCCCATGTTAAATGTTATTTACAAATTCAGGTTAATCACAGAACATCTGAAGGCAACAATGATGGCTCAGTGACAAAAAACTTGCTTCCTAGCCAGACAACAAAGCTTGATTCCCCAAGACCTACATAGTAGAATGAGAAAACAGACTCTCAAAAGTTGTGCTCAGATGTCCACACACGTAATGTATATGTGAACGTCCAAACACACACCACATAAAATACATAAATATATAATTTTAAAATGTAAAAACAGGTGGTTGCAGAGATGGCTCAGTGGTGAAGAATACTTGTTGCTCCTGCAGAAGATGCTGGGGATTTGATTCTAGCCCACAAGGCAGTTTACACTCATCTGAAATTCCAGGCCCATTGCTGGAACTTGCTATGTAGCCTAGGCTGTTCTGAAAACTTGTAATCTCCCTGCCTCAGCATCCAAGTACTAAGATGACAAGCATGCACCACGTGTCTGCCTTGGGAAAAAAACACATTCAACAGACACCTAAAAGGAGCACATGCACTGTGAATTTTAAACACTAAAATTTTACCTAAAGGAACTCTAGAGAGGTTGGCAATGAGTCCTCCTGACTGGACAGACCTATTCTACTTCACTCTCTTTCAGTATCTTTAGCAAGAATGTTCCCTCCAATATAATCAGTCTTAATTCGTAATTTTCTGAACCATTTATACTGTACAGTTTATATATTAAATAGACCTTATAAAAAACAAAATCTTCTTCCATTCAAATTAAAAAATCTTCCATTTTGTTCCATTTCAAATGAAGAACTCTTTTAAAGCTCTTTTTCAAGTATCTTTCATGACATCAGTCACTAGTACTGAGTCATTAGTACTGGCTGAACCTGATAATCAGTATATCAAGCCAATGCTGAATGATTATAGCCATCAGTAAACTGAAAAACAAGATCTCCCTAGGACAGGACCCCATCACGGAGACAGTAAATGGAGCAAAGCGTCTTGGTCACTTCCGGCAGACTGAGCGAGCAGGGCATTACTGACAAAGACTATAGTTGTACAACCGAGAAGAAACACCCTGGTTACAAAGCTTCTCAATTTGTACCACAGCCCTCTACAATCACATCCTTTTATATCCATGCTGATCTCCACCGTCTAATAAAAAAGCCTACAGTTTTAAATCAGTGAAGCAGTTACCAGTTCAGGAACACTAATACAGCCTTTGATAACCATCAATTATGGGTGTAAGATCTTCCACATGTCCTAAGTCTGCTGTTTCACAATTGGTCTGCAGGGATTTAAAGAGGATTTTGTTTTGTTTTGTTTTTGTTTTTCGAGACAGGGTTTCTCTGTGTATCGTTGGCTTTTCTGGACTTACTCTGTAGACCAGACTGGCCTTGAACTCACAGAGATCCACCTGCCTCTGCCTCCCGAGTGATGGGATTAAAGGCGTGTGCCACCACACCCAGCCGTTACATTACAGACAACTGTGAACTGCCATACGGTGCTGGGATTTGAACCCGGGTCCTTTGGAAGAACAGCCAGTGCTCTTAACCACTGAGCCATCTCTCCAGCCCCAACGGGTTGAAATTGTATTTAGTGCCGAGGCTACACAATAAAAATGGCTCAACAAACCAAATGATCAGAATTAAACAAAAAAAAGTACTTGTTTGAAAAAGAATTTCTTTTTCCTTTAAGACTATCTTCTCAGCCGGGCGTGGTGGCGCACGCCTTTAATCCCAGCACTTGGGAGGCAGAGGCAGGCGGATCTCTGTGAGTTCGAGGCCAGCCTGGTCTACAAAGCAAGTCCAGGACAGCCAGCCAGCCAGGGCTGTTACACAGAGAAACCCTGTCTCGAAAAACCAAAAAAAAAAAAAAAAAAGACTATCTTCTCAAAGTTCTTAAAAGATCATTTTATAATTTTAATATACACTCAACCCTTGATATCCTGGATTGGTTCCAGGACCCTTAGCAAATAATAAAATCTCCAGATGCTCAAATATTATATATAAAATGTCACACTGTTCTGTCAGGCGTGCTGGCACATGACTAATCCCAGCACTTAGGTGGAAGAGGCAGGCGGATCTCTGTGAGTTGGAGGACAGCCTGGTCTACAGAATGAGTTCTAGGACAGCTAAGGCTCCACAGAGAAACCTTGTCTCAAAAAAACAAAAAAAAAGGTCATATATAAAAGTGTTTATATATAAACCACTTGTACCCTGCTGTATATTTTACCTCTAGATATTTATAATATCTAATGCAATGTGAATGCTACACAGCTATAAATCTGTATTGGTTAGGGAATAATACTAAGAAAAAAGTTTTCACATATATAATATAGGTACACAGTTTTGTTTTTTTTTTCCTGATCTTCAGTTGGTTGAATTCATGGAGGTAAAATCTACAACTACGGTGGGTTGGTTCCATACTACTACTTTAATTTTATTTTTGTTTTTCATTTTTCAAAACAGGGTCTCTCTATGTAGTTCTGGATGTCTTGGAGCTTGCTCTGTAGACCAGCTTGAACTCAGAGAGCTGCCACGTCTTGTAGTGATCTTGACAAGTTTGCGTAACTCTATCTAAAACTTTAGCAAGCTAAATTTTAAAAATATTATAATATATAACTACATAGTATATATATAATTATATATTTTATACTACATATTATATATTATATACAATTATATATTTGTATAAATTATATAAAATATTATATATTAAGTATATATATATATATATACATATATATACACACACACACTATAATACTGTTTTATACCCAGTAAAAAAACAAAACAGAAGAAAACCAGACCTTGGGAGGTTCCCCAAATGCTTTAACTTCTCAATAGTTATAGCTCATCAATAAGTAATACAATTCTTAAAATGATTACATGTTTTTGTAAAATCCATTTCCCAGTGCCATATCTGAGGGGACTGTTGAAAGTATTTCTCAACTGATTGTGAAATCACTTAACAGAATTTATAGAATTACTTTGTTTTGTTTTGTTTGCTGGGCATGGTGACACACAACTTTAATTCTAGCACGTTGGAGACAGGCAAGCTGGTCTGTGAGTCCTGGCCATCTAAGGCTACATAGTAAGATCCTGCATGGATGGATGGGTGGATGGATAGCAAGCAAACATTTTTACATGTATTTAGTTATTTGGCAGAAGGGACAAGTACATTGCATGATGCACTTGGGGAGGTCAGGGGAAAATTGCAAAAGTCAGTTTCAGGAATCAAATTCAGATCCATCAGGCTTGGCAGAAAGTGCCTTTACCTGCTGAGCCATCTTGCCAGTCTAACATATATTTGTTTTACAGTCTATTCCAAAATAAAACCCAGAATTTTTAGAAATACACAGAGAGACAGACAGGCAGACAGACCGAGACAGAGAGAAAAACAGGGAATCAGATAGACACTGAGAGACAGAGAAACTGACAGAGACAAGGTTGTAGCCCTGACCTGGAACTCACTGTGCAAATTAAATTTGTCTGGTCTAAAATTGTAGTGACCCTCCTGCCTCTGCTCTTAAAGACTGGGAGTATACGCGTGCTCCACACCATGATCACGTTTCATTTATATGGCTCTTACTTTTAGACCACCAAATTTCTCATTGTCCCTCAAAACAAACCCCCCCCCCAAAAAAAAAAAACCCTGAAACTGTTAGGACTTTGACATAAACATGAACACTGGTATTCCAAGTCTCTAAGATAGAGAAAGCAGGTTTTTTTTTTTCTTTTTAAGTAAGCTGACTTTTTCATCAGTGGTAATAAATGCTTGGCAAGGAGTTGCTCACAGAGATTACTGAATTTTTACAAAATTCTAGAAAATGAAAGTTTTCAAGACATGGTAATCAATCAATTGAGGCATCACAAGTTATACTGTGTCCTACCAAACTAAGAGAACAAGTCTAAACCCATTAAAATGAACCTGCTCCCTGCTCTAACACACACCACCTAGAAACTATCTTAAAATACAGCCAGAACATGAGATGTTCAGCCTCAACATGTGAAACCTTAACCAGGAGATAGAGACAGGAAGATCACAAGTTTCAGGCCAACATGAGATGTTCAGCCTCAACATGTGAAACCTTAACCAGGAGATAGAGACAGGAAGATCACGAGTTTCGGGTCACCTTGGGCTACAGAGTGAGACTGTCGTAAAATAACAACAACCAGAAAACAAAACAAAAAACCTCATTACAAATTAGTGAGGATTTTTGGTATCTTTTCTTTTAGAATACCTACCGTTCATCTGTTTTAGTGAATAGTCACAGAATATATACGCAGAAGGACTCTAAAAAAAAATACTCAAGTTTACAGATATGAAAGCTGAGGCTTAAAGAGCAAAATAATTTCAACCAAAAGACAGTTTGTTGATGGCAAGGAGGAACCTAAAACCTGACTCAAATTCCACTGTATTCTGGTATTTTGTCTCACACAGGAGCCAACAAGTGTCAATTCTAATTCAAGTTGTGTTTTGAGCATAACAGGAAAGGCAAAGTCAGTAAACACTGACATCCTATCTATCTGTAATGTTCACAGAGAAACAGAATGCAGCTCGCTTATCAACTCACCAAGAGTAGGTAAAGCCATAGGACAAGCAGGGCACAGAAGGAGAGCTTTCTACGGACAGTTATGGTAAAAATTGGAGGAAACACTATCTGAAAATTATATTTTTATATGATTTATATATTTTTATTTTAAAATAAAAATATATCGTTAACATAGAATATAAGATACACATGAATATTTTAGGTAAATATGACATAAGGGAGTTTCATCCTGATTCTGATGGATTACGATCCACAGGGCTTAGAAGTACAGTCCACACTCTCTCTAAAAAGGGATGAAGGGATGAACTGCTATCTCCGCACAGCAATGGTTGGGAGCAGGGTTAGAGCTACACACAGCTGGATGTGTTGCCTATTCCTGACCTTGTGTGACCATGGACCAAGTCACTTAATCTTGGGCTTAGAGCCTCATTTTCTTTTACCTATAAATATGGTAAATACTACTTACCTTACAGTTTTTCATTGTAAGATTTGTTAAGCAAACTACCTAGATTCTAGAAGGACTGACTATAATGAATACAGCCCACTAACACAGTCAGGACAAACCTGTAAAACTGTCTGGCTGTCAAAACCATTCATTCAGCTTCAATTTGTGAGATCCAGATAAGTAAGCAGTTGCTATTTATAGGTCCTCCCAACTAGCTCCACAAAGAAAACAGGCCAATAGGGTAAAATTACCTAGGTGAATACTATTATACTCACATATTTCATTTCAAACTTCTTTGCCAACATTTCCACTTCTTGCCTCTCCTTATGCTCATCAGTAAATGGGTCTTCTGTATGAACAAGCTTCTTCTGATTCAAAGGACATGGGGAAAGAAACAGAAGGATTAGTACTATTTATACAGTCACATATCAACTACTGTTTATTATAACTAAATATATATTTAATAGCATATCAAATGGGTATTCAATATTATATATTTTATAACATCCATTGTATTATTTTTCAGATTAAATATTCCTTTAAATTTCAATGTCAATTAATCCTCATATAAACAAATAGTTCAAAAGCACTAAAAGCCATTTTTTAAAAATGGTTCACGGTAGAAAAGTATCTGCAGTTAATAGACTTACACATATTATATAGTTTTTTGATGGTGAAGAAGTGAACAATCTAAATTGACTCCACTTGCAAAATGACCCCACCCCAAACAAAGCAATCTTTCCCCCAGATCAACTTTAGGTAAAAATGAAAACATAAATTTTATTTTGACAATATCCCTAAAAAGGACTGTTTCAGCCACAAAATGTGGTATTTTTTAGGGAAAAAGGCATTCAGAATATTATAGAATCAAGACTCATCGTATGTTTACAAGTTATTACTTGAGTATCTGCAGTTGTCCTGGCTTCCTGTTGAGACTTAGAATCAATAATTTCTGCAGTTTTGTTTTGTTTCTCAAGACAAGGTTTCTCTGTGTAACAGCCCTTGCTGTCCTGGAACTCTTTTTGTAGACCAGGCTGGCCTTGAACTCACAGAGATCCACCTGCCTCTGCCTCCTGAGTGCTGGGATTAAAGGTGGGCACTACCAAACCCTGCTCAGAATCAATAATTTTTATGTCACCTGTTTCCTGTCAATGGATATCCATTCAAGGAATACACAAAGCTAAAAATTGTGCAATAGCTTATCATGGCTTCCTTGTGTAGAATGAAACATTGCTCTAAAATACCGTTTAAAACACACAGAAACGTACACATAATGAGCTAGGATACAACATTCACCATCCATTTGCCAAAACAGATCAACTTGTATCCTTTCCTAACTTTACTACTATTTCAATTTTTTAAAAAAATTTATTATTATTGTGTGCTGCATGATGAGGGGTGAGTGGGCATGTGCATACATGTGCCGGTTACAGGGCAACTTGGTGAGGGTGATTCTCTCCTTACACCTTTCTGTGGATTCTGAGGATTGAACTCAGGTTAGCAGTCTTGAATCAAATTGAGTTTACTATTTTAGCAGACATGTTTTATATGTATGCTTTTTAATGTACAAAAAAGCTAAGAGTTACTTTTAAAAATACTACTTTTATCCAATTTTAGAATTGGATAAACTTACTTTAAAAGAAAATTTGGTTTTGTTGTTTGCTTGTTTTATTTTTTGGAGACAGGGTCTTAATATGTAGTCTTGGATGACCTGGAATTCACTACGTAGACCAGGATAGCCTCGAACTCAGAGATCCTTCTGATTCTCCCTCCCTAGTGCTGGGATTAAAAGTGTGTACAAGCACACCCATCTGAAAGTAAATTTTTTAAAGGGTTATTTTTTTTAACTGATGTAGCAGCTTTAAATAATTAAAAATGAAAGTATATACAACCAGGCAAAGACCTCACTTTGGAGCTAAGGCACTTCATCCTGGAATATAAAAACCAACACACACAATCAGCCTAACACATGACAGGAAACATGGACAGAGTAATAATATAAGAGTTCACACTCCCCAGTACACCAGAATAAAGGGAGATCTTTAAGATGTTAGGAGTTAGTCTTAGAATCAATTTTTATTTTATTTTATTTTTTTTGGTTTTTCGAGACAGGGTTTCTCTGAATATCTCTGGCTGTCCTGGACTCGCTTTGTAGACCAGGCTGGCCTCAAACTCACAAAGATCCGCCTGCCTCTGCCTCCCAAGTGCTGGGATTAAAGGCGTGCGCCACCACCGCCCGGCTTTAGAATCAATTTTTAAATGTAACAATAAATATAGAATTTCTCATCCTAATTGGCATTATTAATGAAAAACATAAACAACTCAAGGGGAAGCAAATTAGCAAAAGCAAACTGGTAAGGAAGGCGGACACTGAATTGGGGTATAGCAGTCCCCTGAAGCTGATGAAAGGAAATGCAAGCGGTCAGCATGTTTTGCTGTTATAAACTGCCCCTTCCTATTAGTACAGACCAAATACTAGGTCCTTATTATCAGTCTGATGGAGGGTTTTTTGTGTTTGTTTTGTAGGTTTTCCGAGACAGGGTTTCTCTGTGTATCCCTGGCTGTCCTGGACTCACTCTGTAGACCAGGCTGGCCTCGAACTCACAGAGATCCACCTGCCTCTGCCTCCCGAGTGATGGGTTTAAAGGCGTGTGCCACCACGCCTGACAAAGTCTAATGGAGATTTTATGATAGTTTTATTGAACCTAGAACCTTTCACATGTTAGCCAAGAGTTTTACCACTGAGCTTTATCACCAATCCAGCCAGACTCACTTTATATATGCAAATATAAACACAAAATATTCTTTTGCTTTGTTTTCTGTCTTTAAATGTCATTTAAAAAGACAGGATATCACTACACAATCAAGGCTGGCCCCAAACTCACAATCCTGCCTTAGTATTCTGATATATAAAAGTATCACCATGCCCAGCCTGTTCTAAAATACTTTGTGTACCTAATACAGGCATCAAAATCTATCTCATTTACATACCATCTACAAAATTAAAACAGACTCACTTCTCCTTTACAGTTAAGAATACTGCCGACAATCTCAACACTTGGGAAACTGAGTTACGAAGTCTGACAGAAGTTTGAGGCCAACCTGGGTACACAGTGAGACCTTAACTCAAAGCAACAAACACCCACAAAGAATCATCTCTTTTCCCAATAAAAACTCAAGAAGAACCTCCCCCCACCCCGCGCCCCATGAACAAATTGCAAATCATCAGCTACTTATGTGTAAAGTCAGTGTAATGATTTTCTTTGATCTTAGTAACATGTTCAAATCTTTCAGAGGTCTTATCCAACATATGCAAGTCACAAGCAATGGAATACTACAGAGTTCTCTAACAGTATAGTTACACCACCACCGTTATCATCTGTTTTTCTCTTTACAGGAAATATTTATTTCATTACATTCTCAAATGGGTGCTCGGGTTATCTGATTTCTTGGTTTGCTAAGAACTGAACTTTCATTTATTGTATTTGTCACATCTAAAACTTACTTCATAATGTACATAATGCCATCAATGTGGACTCCAGTGTCCCAGTCACCACCTGAACCACAATTATGACATAATATCACTCAGGGAGACAAGACAAAGGGCAGGCCTAACCTGCAAGGTGATCTTGCTTTTTAGAGTTGGCCAAAATATGCATTTTCTCATATACATGGAAAAACTCCAACTGCATTTCTATTCATTGGGAGTGCACACTTCATTTAGCAGATAGGAAGGGGGTTATTTAAATGAACCCCAGTGCAGAAGGTACTTACACATATTGTTTTCAACAACACACAGCTACCAACTTTCAGCTAACAAATCTTTTTCACTAGCATATGGCTATTTAAAAATTGAGACTTTTTTTCTAATTTTATTTAGCCTACTACAAGTACAGTTTTCAATTACAGTAACTTAAAATTAAAATTACTCTGGAAAATTATAATTCTAAAAATAAATTAATCTGAGCCAGGCCTGGTGTTACTGGACTGTAATCCCAGCTACTCAGGAATCTGAAACAGTAAGATCATGAATTCAAGGCCAATATGGGCTACAAAGTAAGTTCAAGGCCAGCCCAAGCAACTTAAAATTATCTCATCTCAAAAACAAAGGATGGGGTGTACTTGGAATCACGCCACTGATATAGCATATCCCTAGCCTAGCATGGTCAAGACCCTTGGCTTGATTCTCAGCACTGAAAAAAAAAAAAAAAAAAAAGACTTCCCAGAAGAGGAAATTTGGGGGTTACTACTTTCCAGACATTCTCCAGTTGGTCATCTAGGATTTCCCTTTATGGAAACATCACAATTCACTTACATAGGTGTTATTTATACATTCTTTGGTAATAAATATATTAACTGGGACTAATAGGAAAACATGGCAAACCTTTCCTACAAAAGTATACCACATAAAAAAAGAATAATTTTTCTTGTGGAATTATGAAAATATATGGTTGGATATATAATGAGAAAATTGAACCAATAGTATATACGTATGTAGCAAACACAAAAATTAAACCCAATTCACCTGTCCCCTAGAACATAAAAGTATAGCCATGTCCCAATCATTGCTTTAAAGATCAGGGAAAGATCACATACACAACAGCAAATACCACAGAGCCTAATTATATAGCAGGTTAAATGGTAAGTCCCATATAGCAGATTAAAACACCCAGGTTGGCTGGACATGATGGTACACACCTTTGGCCCCAGCACTCAGGAGGCAGAGGCAGAGGGATCTGAATTCAAGACCTGGTCTACAGAGTGACAGGACAGCCAGGGATACATAGACACACACTGTCTCAAAACACCAAACCAAAAAAACACCTAGGTTACTTGTAGGTACTTTCTACAATGTTTGTACAAAAACAACAAAACAGTACTTTCTACAATGTTTGTACAAAAACAACAAAACACTAAGTAGGATTATGTATTTTTACCTAAACTAGCTTTTGTTTTGCAGTTTTAGTATATTTATTTATTTGTGTGTATGTGTACAACTTGCAGGATGGTTCTCTCCTTCCACTATGTGGATTCTGGGGGTGGAACTCAGGTCTCAGGCTTGGCAGCAAGTGCCTGTACATCCTGAGTCATTTTGTCACCCAGTTTTGGTTTTTTGAGGCAAGCTCTCAGTCTGTGGCTCCAAACTCTCCATCTTTCCACCTCAGCCTCCAGAGAGCTGAGGTCACAGACTAGCATGACCATCCACAAAATGTTTTCCATCTGTAACTTATCCAAATTATAAAAATTGGGAGCTGGAGAGATAGCTCAGTGGTTAAGAGAAGTGGCTGCTCTTCCAAAGGAGCCAGGTTCAAATCCCAGCACACACACACACACACACACACACACACACACACACACACACACAC
>CAJQZJ010032348.1:2595644-2617979 GCA_907164525.1 Lophiomys imhausi | reverse complement strand
CACACACACACACACACACACACACACACACACACACACACACACACAGGGCAGCTCACAGCTGTCTGTAATTGCCGGCCTGGTGGCCAACGCCTTTAATCCCACACTCGGGAGGCAGAGGCAGAGGGATCTCTGTGAGTTCAAGGCCAGCCTGGTCTACAAAGTGAGTCCAGGACAATCAAGTATACACAGAGAAACCCTGTCTCGAAAAACACACACACACACACACACATACCTGATATCACACACACATACCTGATATTAGCAGATCAAGTGTAATTTTTTTGAAAAATGTTCCAATTTAGTACACAAAAAATTGACATGTTTCTTTTTTAAAAAGTCTGAGTGAATTGAGTATACAGAAGAAAATGCTATGTGAGTGACCAAAATGGTCTGTATCCATAACAATTCAATTTCTCTGAAAACATTTAGTAATGATGGCCACACAACTTGTAACTACCCATCAAAGGATTATCTGGCACAAAATTAACACAGACTAATAATATTCAATGTGCGACTTTTGACTAAAGAAGCCTTCACTGCAACAACAAAGATAGTTGATGAAAGAAACTAACGAATTTTAGAGTCCATGAGACCTGCTCGAAAGCCCAGCCTAAGAAAGAGTATAGTCGCTAAACAAGAAGGCAATGTCTGTCTGCCTCTCCCATCTCCCATTCCTAAAGATCACCAACCCACAACAATAAAAATTACAGTCACCGACAACAACGGCTGTCCTAATCCCCATTGTTCACCGATTCCCTCAAAAGACATACCTATGTATTTTCCTAAGTTTTTTTTTTTTTTAATTCAAAGGCAACGTTTTTCCATCGTTCTCCAAAAGACCACAATGGACAAATACCCCCAATTCAAACTAATGAGAGCCACTCAAATAATATGATTGGACAGCCACCGAGTAAGACAGGAGACCTTTCCATTCAAAGACAACACGCACAAACTCGACACACACGAAGCTAACAATATTTACCAACACGAGGGTAACCACATTAACGAATCCACTTTTTCATTCCTAACGTGGAATCTTTAGTTTCGGAAAATGTTTAATTTCTCTTAAATCCCCTTTCAATCAAGGAAAATAAACCACCCGGCCGCGAGCCCATCTCGGCAGCCCCGGCGCCCGGTACAGCTGGGTTGAGGAAAGATGAGGACGAGCCGAGAAGGGGTCACAGAATCTCTCCGCTTCAGACCGGGGGGCGTGTCCCCCAAGGTTTTCTCGCTTCCCTTCTACCGGAACGACAGACGGAGTGCCACAAGATGCCAGCCGCACGGCTCGCAGGGCCTCGGGATTTGGTGAGGGGAACAGAAAGGAAAAGGAAGAAAAAGCCGAGGTTTCGAAAGGTGCACAGGAAAACCGGTGCGGAGGGGGCAGCCTCGGCCACCCGGGCGGGCCGAGCCGCGCAGCTCCCGCCCCGTCTAGCCGCCCGGCCCCCGCCACCCCACCCCCGAGGCGAGCGGAGTGAAGAGCAGCCCGGGCAGGCGGCGGGTCCGGAGGCGCCCGGGCTGTGGGGCGGCCGGCAGGGAGGGACCCTCTGTACCCGTTGTTCTCCGCACAGCAGCAGCTCCGGGTAGCTGAACTCCACGCAGCTTTCGTCCGTGGGGTCCTTGAGCACCAGCTCCAGGCGAACCGTCTCCTTCGGCGGTCGCGACAGCGGCTCCGCCCGGGCAGCCGACTCCCGCGGAGGGGGCGTCTGCAGGGGCGGCGGCGGCGGCTCGGGCCGCGGGGGCTCCCGCTGCAACGCCATGGGCGGCTCGGCGCGGCTGACCTCGCGCTGGGGGAGCGGCTTGTCGCGCGCCGGGGGCTGCCCGTCAGCGCGGGGGGCCGGCTCCGCCTGGGCCGGCTCGCGGTACCGCTGCGGCTCCAGGCGGGGGGGCTCCCGGTCGGCTCCCGCGAAGTCGGCCTCCCGCCGCCTCACCGGTGACAGGCTAATGAACGCGACTCTGCGCGGCTCCGCCATCCCCACTGTTCTGGCCCTCGGCGCTCGCTCGAGCCGGCTCTCGCCTCGACGCCGCACGGCGTGCCTGCCCGCCTCTCCTCGCGCTCTCCGTCACTTTTCTTCCCTCCGGCACCCTCAGCCGTCTCCGCGGACGCCACCGTGAGTGCGGACCGGGTCCCTGTCCCCGCTACTACGTTCTGCTGGGCTCCACCACCATCGCCAGGGTCGCCGCAGCCGCCATGTTGGGTCCCCCACATAAATAGAAGCAGGCCGCTGAGCGGGCGCATGCGCACACCGGAGACGCTCGCGTCCACAGTCGTGGCTGTTGCTCAGTTTTCCTCTCAACAGTCTGGAGTCCAGACAGCCTGGCGGAAGTGACGTCACAGACAACCCTGTCTCCGTGGCAACTGGGACGCTATCTACGCTTTGGCTCCAAAGGAGGGGCTTGGGGTTCCCGGAGTGATTTCCTCTTCTCGCCCGGAAACCGAGGCACGCTCGAGGATCCCTCTCAGGGTGAACGCTGCGATGTGCCTGGGATCGACCCCGTCATGGCGCCGGGTACCGCCCGACGTTGGCCTCTGGCTCTCGGCGCCGGGGAGCAGGGTTGTCAGCTGAGGATTCCAGGCGGACCCTGGAAAGGGGTTGAGGACTCGCCGCTTGTCCTGCCCGTCCGGTGCCCAGTCGCCTGAGGCATCCAGGGTAGAAATGCGAAGGCTAGACTCGCCCCCGACCCCTCCCGAAAGCGCCACGCTGCCTCCCACACCGCTGCCTCCCACACTTCTCCCTAGCCGCTTTGCGCATGGCGGTGAGACGCTCAACGACGCGCCTCAGTTGGGAAACCGAACTGGCAAACGAACAGTTCGTGAAGACTTAAACGTCTTAACAGGGTTTGATGTTATTTTAGGGACACCCTCAGAAAAAAAAGAAAAAAAAAGACGGCTCTTTGCTGAGTGGGAAGGAGCGCTGGTTAGGTTTCGTTGGAACATCTGTGGGAAACGAATTGGAATAAAGAATGAGAATTACTGGCCCTTTTAATCTATTCAGGAGAAAGTGAATTTGAAGGCTCCCTGTACACATCCTCAAGGAAACCCAAGCTTATTAACTTCATTAACTATATTAGATGTTAAGGAGCTGAGTCAAAGAGACATCATAAACTCTTTTTACCCCCAAGACAGGGTTTCTCTGTGTATCCCTGGCTGTCCTGGATTCACTGTAGACCAGGCTAGCCTCTGCCTGCCGAGTGTTGGTGGGATTAAAGGCGTGTGCCACCACGACTGGCAACTACAGACAGCTGTGAACTGCCATGTGGGTGCTGGGATATGAACCTCAGTCCTTTGGAAGAGCAGCCAGTGCTCTTAACAGCTAAGCCATCTCTCCAGCCCCATAGACATTTTAAATAGGCTGGTATTTCCAAAGGTGTACCAAATGATGATGGGAATGTTCACCCCAAAAGTCCTTCGTAGTTCTAAGCCAGGTATGGAGGTACACACCTTTAGTCTCAGGAAGAGGCAGGCTGTTTGACTTCAACATGGTCTACATAACCAGCTCCAGGCCAGCTAACCCTTCTTAATAGTGGTGGTGGCACTCAGCATCCAGACGCATCTCTGAGTTCAAAGCAGTCTACTTAGTTCCATGACAGTCAGAAGCTACATAGTGAGACCCTGTCAAAAAAAAAAAAAAAAAACAAAAACGGAACAAAAAGATGATGAAGAATCTCTTCTAGCTTTAAAACGCTGCAGTATTTCCTTGACACCATGTTTTACCTCCTTCATTCCTTCCACTACTACTGATTCTTATTGGGGTCTCATATTTTGGACTTAATGGCACTTAAATGACCCTCTGCCCTCACACTCTTATGCCAGTCTTACAATGGGGCAATTAAAGTTTCTGAAACACATTTTGTTGTATCATTTCATCTCCACTTGACCTGCAAAGTGAGCTCTACACCCTGTATTCTGTTTCTGCAATTTATCCCAGAGACTGCAGTCTGTCCTTGTGCCAAGATCCTCTGTAGGTATCCTCTCATCCAACATTATCTTCTGCTGGGTGCTTTCCCAATAATTTGAACCTCAGTCCACAGTAAGAACTAGATTCTAACTGATGGCATATGCTACTCATATCAGCACTCCAGAGGCAGAAGCAGGTACGTGAGGCACTTTGTGAATGTTGGGCCAGCCTTGTCTACAGAGTGAGTTCCAGGACAGTCAGAGCTAAGTAGTGAGACCCTATCTCAAAAAAAAAAAAAGTTTCTACACTGTAACCCAGTGTACACACACACACACACACACACACACACACACACGAAATATAATGTACCTAACTGTGTAGCATAGAGTAAAAACAGTGATGGAGGTCAGAAGACAACTTTGTGAAATCTGTTCTTTCCTACCAAGTGGCCAGACTTGCATAGCAAGTGCGTCTTTCTAATGAGTCATCTTGTTGCCCTAGAACTGTTTAAATGCTGATTTCTAGTTTTACATATATATATATGTATATATATATTTCCTACACTGACAGTAATAATTATATAAAACTGGTTTGCTACATATATCTAGCATAAAATTGTTCCACATTTTCATTCTAAATTCTCTGTAGTAACAGTTTAGATTGTGACATCACCAAGAACAAGTTTTTTAGCTTATTTGGCAAAAAGCATATGTACCACATTCACCAAATCCATCAGTACTGAATGAAGTTGGTTTGCTTTATTTTGCTTTTCTCTTTGAGACAGGCTCTCACTATATAGTTTTAGTTGACCTGGAACTTACTGTGTATACCAGGCTGACCTTGAATTCATGTCCTTCTGCCTCTACCTCCCTAATGCTGGAATTAAAGGCATGCACCAATATGATCTGTTTTTCTTTTGCTACATCAGTATGCATTACCATCATTTTAAGATTTCTATTAACTGAGAAATTATACCAATAACTTTACATTTAAAGAACATGTCTAAGGACCTATTGACAGTTTCATCCTACTAAAGTTACAGGTGTTGTTTTATTTTGACTTTAAACTGTATAGCTGAGACTGTCCCTGAACTTCTGACCATCCCAACTCATCTCCTGGGTGATGAGGTTATCATAGGTGTGTCCCTCCACATCCACCTAGCTTATGAATTTTGAAACTATTAAGCCTTGCCTGGTGGTCACGTCTTTAATCCCAGCACTCGTGAGGAAGGGGCAAGTAGATCTCTTAGTTTTAGACCAGGCTGTTCTACAGAGAGAGTTCCAGGACAGCCAGGGCTACACAGAGAAACCCAGTCTAAAGGCATGTGCCACTTACACCTGACTTCTATTCCTTTTTCTAATTAAACATCCTCTTTGAGAACAATTTATAGTGTCTTGAATAATATCATTAATATATGATTGTTTAAGAAACTAAAATATCCCAGTCATGCTCTTTTACCAATGAAGACTCAGGAGTCAGATGCTATGGTGAAAGCCTGCTAGCTCAGAAAGGCAGAAACAGCACCCAGCTGATGTTCCTATTCAGCTGAAAACCCTAGAGGGAGAAGAACTCTGAAGGAGAACTCTAAAGGAAGAATTTCCAATTCTTCTCCACGCTGTCTTTAATACCCCTCAATGTATCTCCTTTCTGTTTAATTCCTGTCAGCTGGTTTCTTGCTCCACCTCGTAACCTAGAGTTAACTTTTTTAATCCTGTGTACAGAAAGCTCTTGGATTAAAGTTGTGTGCTTAGAGTTGAGCCACACTGTTTAAGTACTTTTTACAATAAACAGAAAGTTCTTGGATTAAAGGTGTGTGCTCAGAGGTGAGCCACACCAAAACCATTTGTTTACAGTAAGCAGAAAGCTCTAGGATTAAAGACTGAGTCATCCCACAATAGAAACAGATTTTCTCAACTCACAAACTTAGGGTTCACAATGTGATCAAATATTCTGCAACATATATTGATGACATCTTTTTCCAAAAAAAAAAAAAAACACACGTTTTCCCCCTGAAACTCACTAGAAAATTCTGAGTTTTCTCTCAGCAAGCAACATTCTCATGTGCCTAATTGCATATGTCCTGGGGCATTGTGATAATGTAAAATTAGGTTGTTTGTCCCATGAATGGAGCCATACCCTCAACGCTGTATACCCTGGTCTTAACAGTTGTACTCTCTAAATAAGGACTGGTGTGGTGTGTTGTTGTGAACTCTTGTCTCGGGCAGCGTGCCAGGTGATTCTGGCAGCGGACGACTCAGCTCGTGGAGTCCCTTGATCACTAGGCAAGAGGCAAGTGGATAATTTTTTATTATGCTAGTCACACATAGAAGGTCGAGGGGGAGTCCCTCTCGCTTCGACACTCCAAAGGTTGTTAGTTATATTTATCAGAACACACAATAGATTATACTAAGGGCTAACACTATAAAAACTATTAGTAAATAACATTCCATCTAAATCCTAAATTTCAATGTATAGTAATACGGCCGGCATAGCTTTAACAAGTATCTCAATAATAATTGGTGAGCAGCCTGCATTACAATCATGCAGTCTTCATGCTCGGGAGCTATACAACCTGATATTTGTCTGCCAACCAGTCCAAGCTCCAATAACTTGGGACAACGATGTAGCTTGGGATCGTTGGTCAAGAGGTTGAATTAGTGCTGACCACGGAGAGTGCTTGCCGGCGAAGTCAGAGTGCTTGACCCTGAAGTTAGTTTCTCTTTGCAGTCTCGTTCTCAGGTTTGGGTTCGGATGCTGACGAGCTGTCTCTCAGCATGCCATGATCTCAAGAGTGAGATAGCGAGGTGGACTTCAGTCCCTCCTTCTATACTAGTGATTGGCATTGACGTAATGCTTCATCCCCTTTCTGATAGCCACTCACATCTGGTTATCTCCCCTTGGGTGGACACCCACATGTGGCTATCACACCTCGGGGTGAGTGGACACTTGAGTTATTCTGGAGTTTTCAAACATCTGTTAATCATCTCATGCTCACAAACACTCAACTTGTCTCATAATATTTGAAATGTACTTTCTCAAAATGGAGTTTACTTTGCTTTCCTGCCTGCCTAATTACATGCTCATTACATGTGTGTTGATGTTTTCTGCTAAATTCTATTGTAGTTTCCTTTATTCATTTTGTTGTTGTTGTTTGTGTTTTGAGACAGGGTTTCTTTGTGTAGCCCTGGCTGCCCTGGAACTTGATTTGTAGACCAGGCTGACCTTGAACTCACAGAGATATGCCTGCCTCTGCCTGTTTTATTTGTTTTTAAATGATGCTTGTAACCCTCAGAATTGGTTTCTGAGGTTTTGAGAGACAGGGTTTCTCAGTGTATCCATGGCTGTCCTGCACTCACTCTGTAGGCCAGGCAAGCTTTGAACTCACAGAGATCCACCTGCCACTACCTCCTGAGTGCTGGGATTAAAGGTGTGCGCCACCACACTTGGCCTCTGACAGGAATCTTAAGAGGAGGTGGGAATACAATGGCTTTCTTTTATTGCTGGAATAACCTTTGTATATGGCAATTTAGAAATAACTGTCATATGCACATATGCTTTAACCAGTATTCTCATTTCTGTGAGTTTATCAACGCTGTATTTTATTACATTTGGTTTAGCTGTGGGGGGCTGGGGAATGGAAATCAGAGGACAATTAGCAAGAGTGGGTTCTCAAAGTATGGTCCTGAGAATGGAACTCAAGTCCTTAGACTTGGTGGCAAGTACCTTTACCCACTGAGCCATCTTAACAGCCCAAAGAGCTATAAAATTCTGTATATTTTTGTTTTTCTCCAGCTTGATTGGTAAGCTATAAAGGATTTTATTTCTTTTACTGGTTTAATTTTTTTTTATTTTGAAATTCTTTTTCAAAGCCAGATCCTTGACATGTTTGTTACTATTGTCTTTTTTTTTTTTCTGAGATAACATCTTACTGTTTAGTCCATACTGGTTTCAAACTCTTATCCTCTGCCTGAGACTTCTGAGTGCTGGGATTCTAGGCAGGCAACACCACATGGCTTCTATTTTTAACTTAATTAATCTTGGAGTTGATTAGTCTTTCTTGTGGAGTCCTTATGCTTATTTCAATAATCTTTTTATAATTTCCCATGATCCCAGTGTCATTCATTTACAGTTTTTCCTGTTTTTAATGTGAGGATTCAAGACCCTGTCTCCTACCATGGTGGCGCATGCCTTTAATCCCAGCACTCGGAGGCAGAGGCAGGTGGATCTCTGTGAGTTCGAGGCCAGCCTGGTCTACAAAGCAAGTCCAGCTGTTATACAGAGAAACCCTGTCTTGAAAAACCAAAAAAAAAAAAAAAAAGACTTGTCTCCTGAGCTTTAATGTGAATCTAGTTTAGCCTCTTTTACTTAAAAGTTAAAGTTTTTATCTAGGTATTTGTTATTCTTTCTGTCTTTTTGGTTTTATTTACTTATTTTTAATGTTTTAGAGCTGGGGTGGCAGTTTTCTGAAAGAGTGTTTCCAGGCATGCCAGAACCTCAGAGTTAGATCCCTAGGCCATAACATAGAGGAAAATTTGTCAATGGCACAATAAAAACCTACTTTGGTTCTGGTATTACCTTCTGCTTTATATCATTGTGATTAAAAAACACATGCACTGAGCCGGGTGGTGGTGGCAAATGCCTTTAGTCCTAGCACCTGGGAGGCAGAGGCAGGTGAATCTCTATGAGTTCAAAGTCAGCCTGGTCTACAGAGCAAGGTCTAGGACAGCCAAGGCTGCACAGAGAAACCCTGTCTCAAAAAAACCAAAGCAGCCGGGCGGTGGTGGCGCACGCCTTTAATCCCAGCACTTGGGAGGCAGAGGCAGGCGGATCTTTGTGAGTTCGAGGCCAGCCTGGTCTACAAAGTGAGTCCAGGACAGCCAAGGATACACAGAGAAACCCTGTCTCGAAAAACCAAAAAAAAAAAAAAAAAAAAGAAACCAAAGCAGCGGGGCGGTGGTGGCGCATGCCTTTAATGCCAGTGCTTGGGAGGCAGAGGCAGGCGGATCTCTGTGAATTCAAGGCCAGATGGTCTACAAAACCAGTCCAGGACAGCCAGGGCTGTTAGGCAGAGAAACCCTGTCTTGATAAACCACACACACACTGGTTCTGTGGAGTACTGAAGAGGACCTTGTGCCTTGAGGTTGAAACTGTAGAGTGAAAACTAGGCTGCCTGGGTCTAACTCTACCTCTGTTACTTACATCACACCCTCTGTGACTTTTACACAAAGTCACTTAAGCATTTTGTGTTACAGCTTCCCAATTGGTAAAATGGGAATAATAATTAATAAACAATATACATAATTTAAAACACTAGTGTTTGGCAGATGAGTTAGCTCACCTAGTAATTGTGATCGCAGCCACGGGGTGGAAGAACAAAACCAACTCCCCACCTTGTTCTCTGATCTTCACACATATGCCATGGAACACATGTGATCACAAAAACACAAGTTAAACATATGTAATAATTTAAAAAGTTTGACCGGGCGTGGTGTCACACACCTTTAATCCCAGCACTCAGGAGGCAGAGGCAGGCAGATCACGGAGTTCAAGGTCAGCCTGGTCTACAAAGGGAGTCCAGAATAGCCAGGGCTATTACACAGAGAAACCCCGTTTTGAAAAACAAAAAACAAAAGTGCTTGAATTAAGTGGGTTAATGTTTGTGAACTGTTTAGAACAGGGAGTGGTACATGGGAAGTGACATTATTTTCTTTGTGGCATAATGTACAGTCAATTTTATTGAATGGCCCATGGGTCCTTGAAGGGGAAATCTGTCCTTTGGCATATTAATCTATTGCTTATTCCGGATAATGTTTAGATTACTTCAGGCTTTACTTACATTTTTTTATTTTGCCTTTCATGAACTGCCATTCTCTCATCATTTTTGCTTTTCCAATATTGGTGCTTTTCCTTTGTTGAATATTCATAACCATTGTATTTGTCAGGAAACAGCTTGCATCATTCAAAATGTGTTTCTTTGACTTGTCTAATGATTTTGACCTAAATCCAACCTTGGTTGATTATGGCACCTGCTCTCTCTCTATTTGCATTTTCCCAGTTGTACCACTGCCTGTCTTTTTCCTGTTAATGTTCATGAATTACTTTGTTCTCAGTAAGAGCAAGCAGCCCAGAGTTGGATTTCACTTTGTGATCCAATCTGCCAGTCTTTTGTTTTAATAGGTGACATAAACCTATATACAGTTTTGAACAAGAGGTATGTTTAATCAGAGATATGCCACATTAGTTTATGTCATTTTTTTCCTTCACATCTTTCAAAAATTTCTTGAAATTGTCTAGTTGCTTTGTTTTTGTATGTGTTACTTCTGATACTTTAAATGGTTATATTTTTATGTAATGAGATAAAATTAAAATGACCTTAATTCCCAATTTCTTTGGATGTTGTCTACAACATTAATGTTATTTTTCTGTATTTTATATTTAACTTATTATTATAAGGTACACCCATGCCTGTGACTAGATTTATCACCAGTAAATGACACTAATGTACTAATACTACTGCCCACCTTTATGTTCAGATAAAATGCTTTGGTACAACTTTCATATACATGTACCAACTTTCAAGTAACATTTTTTAAAAGACTTATTTGATTTGCGTGTCTGTGTGTCTGTGTTAGTGTGTGCATGTGTGCAGGTACTCCCAGAGATGAGAAGAGAGCATCAGATCCTCTTGAACGGTACTTAATGTTGTTGTGAGCCCAATGTGACTGCTGGGGACCAAACTCCGCCCCTCCAGTAGAACAGCAACCATTCTTAACTGCTGAGCCAGCTCTCCAGCCTTGATAATTTTTTTAAATTTTGGTTTTATTCCTTTTCTTATGCTCATTTCCTACAGATGCTAAGCTGTGTTGTCTCTGTGGTTTGATTATTTGTCTTTGAGGAGCATAAATTTTCCTGGGAAAGCTGCTATAATGAACATGCGGGTGGGGGACATGGGACTGTGTGCCCACCTAGCAGGCACTCACCTGCTGATCCTGAGATTGGATTTACTCTTCACTTCATTTGGTAAGCAGCTGGGAGAGGCTCTCTACAGATACTTCTTGTGTGTCTGATATCTTGCTGCCTCCTCAGCATCTCAGAACTATATCCAAGGAGATTTTATGTTAAAATGTGCATTCATCATATTTTAAACAAACAGGAAGATTTCATATCCTTTCTGTGTGTGTCTCTCTCTTCCTATGCCATCTTCCTGACCTTACATGCACACATACCATTTGCACCTGTGGACACATCCCATCTCCTGACACAGTTGGATCCATTTCTTGGTTGAATTAGTGTCTGTTGCTAACAGTTGTTTGTTTTTCAAGACTTATCTGTCTTATGTATATGAGTGTGTGTATGTCCTGCACAGGCATGATGGTGCCTACAGAGTTCATAAGAAGGCATTGAGACTCCTGGAACTGGAGTTAGTAATAGTTGTGAATCACCATGTTGGTGCTGGGAACTGAACTCTGGTCCTCTGCAAGAGCAACAAGTGCTCTTGACCCCTAAGCCATCTCTCCATCTCTGCATACAGTCTTGTAAGCCATATAAATGAATTTATCAGCTGAATCTCATAGTAGAAATATTTTTTCATTCCCTAAACCTCTGTAATTGTTTTCTTCACTTTTCTGCCTAACCTACCTCCAAATTTTCATCCAAACTCTCTTCTCACAGTGCATAGATGAGCACTCTGTGAATCTAATCTTGAATGAATAGATCTTGGAGCTCTGTGTTGTGATGCCTGGAACTGCTGTACAGTAGTCCTGAACTACTTCTATCCAAGCCTTCCAATCACCCTTAAGTTAGAGCCCTTGTTTCTTATATGATGGGATTTTTTTCCTCTGTTTATTCCCATGTTTTTAGATGGTGCACATTATACAGGAGATATATATGAATGACCATTTCACAGAAGTCACCTAAGACCAGCAGAAAACATAGATATTTACATTATAATTCATAACAGTACCAAAATTAGCTATGAAGTAGCAACCAAAATAATTTTATGGTTGGGGGCACAATACTAACTTGTACAAACTGACACAGAGACACACATGTATACACATAACTTAAATCTCTTCCTTTTTTTGTTTTTGTTTTTTTTTTTTTTTTTTTGAGACAGGGTTTTTCTGGATAACAAGCCTTGCCCTCAAACTCACAGAGATTCACCTGCCTTTGCCCATCCTGAGTGCTGGAATTGAAGTTGTGTGCCACCACTCCTAACTAAAAATGAAAAAAAATTTTTTTTTTTTTTTTGGTTTTTCGAGACAGGGTTTCTCTGAATATCTCTGGCTGTCCTGGACTCGCTTTGTAGACCAGGCTGGCCTCGAACTCACAAAGATCCGCCTGCCTCTGCCTCCCAAGTGCTGGGATTAAAGGCGTGCGCCACCACCGCCCGGCTAAAAATGAAAATTTTAAAGGCAGAGTCTCATGTAGTCAGGGCTAGCTGCAAACTTGTTATATAGCTGAAAATGACCTGGAACTCATTATCTTCCTGCCTCCAGCTCCCACATGCTAGGATCAAAGTGTGTGCCACCATGCCTAGTGGTTTTGTGCTGGTCCTCATTTGAGGAAAGACAGAATAGGACACAGTGAATCCGTCGCCAGGAGCTCTTCTCATAGCACAACTCTTCTATGCTTAAGATACATTCCCACATAAACTTGGGGAAAGGCCCCACCTACTACTGTTGTTCTGGGGACTGATACTGGAGTTTTCAGTGATACATTCAAACCAGAGCAACATCAAAATGTCACTTTGTAACCCACTTTTCCTACTTAGCAATGTGGCCTATAACTGTTTCATAGTTTCCTGTGGCTGATAACAAATTTCAAAGAACACTGGCTAAAAGCAGCAATCTTACAAAGTCATAAATCTGAAAATAGATCTTGGGCTAAAATGAAGTTCTTGGCAGGGTGTTAGTCCGCTCTGGAAGCTCCAGGGCAAAGCCAGCTTCTGGAGACCCTCAGTTCTGACTCCGGGGTTTCTTCCACTGTATGCAGAGCCAGCAGCCCATGGCTGCAATGTCCCCATGCTGTTTCTTAGACTCCCTCACTTCCACTTTTAAGGACCTCTGTGAGTATTACACTGGGACCAGCAGAGAAGCCTGATAACCTCCCTGTGTTAAGGTTGGCTGATTAGTACCTTTTTTTTCCGGCAACCTTAACTCTGTCTGTGACTGACCAGCCACATGAAAACTAGAAGAATTGGCTGGTAGCCTATGTGGCCTCTCCCCATGCCAGCTCCTGGCTCCCCATCTTGTTAGGACTTTTGTGTTCAGCCTCCTGTTTCCTTTCTACTATTTGTGTTCATTTCAGTTGTCTTTAACTTATGAAAAGGTCACTGCTGTAAAGCAGTTGTGTTGGATTCACTGTTATTGCTGCAACAGTGTGTGTTGTATAGTATTCCATGCTGACTTAACAGAATTTATTCTCTTGTCTTATCCAGGGCTACACAGGTTTTTTTTTTAAAGGCTGTTCCCTACAATAGTGGTTCAAAGGAGCATTCTTTGGCATATTTCCTGGTGTGGTTGTATAGACTATCTCTTGGGTAAGTAGCTAAAAGAATGAACTTGCTGAGCTGTATTGTGAAGTTAACAAGTAAGGTCATTTGAAGGTTTAACTTTATTTATTAATATCTCTAAACACCTTACAACCAACCAACCCTAGGCACTTTAGAAAGGGTACCAAGCCTCAGGCGCAGGCCCTTAAAGACAACTGGTCAGCAGTCCAACCAAATCAGCATACACAGGGAACACAGCAATCAGTAGCAACTGCAGTGGCCACCTGGCTCTGGCAACTCAAGGGCCACCGCCTCACCCTCACTTGGGGTCAGCCTCCTTGGTCTATCTGAGATTGCCAAACTTACATGGGGCGGAGGCCACACTTCACTGACAGCCCCAGTACTGGCTGCCAAAGCACCCCCAACTTGTTTCCTCGGTCTCTTAAGACCGTCCATTTTTTCTGATTCTCTTCTTGCCAGGTCTGGTGCTGCGGCTTCCTTCCGCCTGTCCAGCCCTGCTGAATCCTCCATGAGGCAGGCTCTGCTCTCCTCAGGCTGGCCTCAGCCTTGGTGCCGAGGCTTCCACTCGTCCAGCCTCTCCGAGTCTCCATGGGACCTTGAGCCCTCTTCTGCCTGCCTGGGCTTGCTCTCGGAGGATGTAGCTCCCCTCAGCATTTCTCAGTCTCAGCCTTGGCTGAGGCAGTTGCTACCCCTACACTGGACACTGCAGTCTCTGGGTAGGTCTGCACTCCACCACTGGCCTCAGTGCTGGCCATTTTTGTGGCTCCAAGAGAAGCTTTTCACCTGGGCTCCGTCCAACCTTGGCCACAGTTCTCGGCAAAACGTTAGAGTCTTCCAAAGTGAGGCAGTGCCAAGCAAAGTCCTTCTGGAGTGTTCCAGGCCTTCCGTTATATACGCTGTCTTTAATTATGCATCAGGATGTGTTCTCATTGGCCAACCTTATGCCCTCCTCCGGAGGTACACTTGTTCCAGGACCACTCGGTCCCCAGGTGTTCCCCACAGGTGCAAGTCATCAGGCTGATTGGCACGCTGCTTTTATGAGTCTGTTTTTTCAGAAGTCCTTACACATTCATCCAACATAACTGTGTTTCCAAAGAAATCCAAACCTCCACTTCAGCCATTCATGTTGTTTCTTCTTTCTTTTGATGTGAGACAGAGCCCTGGCTGTCCTGGAATTCACTATGTAGACCACGATGGCCTCAGACTCAGAGATCTGCCTGCTTCTGCCTCCAGAGTGCTGGGATTAAAGGTGTGTGCCACCAAGCCTGGCTCCACATTTTTTATTTTTTGGGGGAGGGTGATGGTTGAGACAGGGTCTCTCTGTGTAGCCTTGGCTGTCCTGGAACTCACTTGTAGACCAGGTGGGCCTCAAACTCACAGAGATCCTCCTGCCTCTGCCTCTGCCTCTCCAGTGCTGAGATTAAAGCTGTGCGCCACCACCACCTGGTTCCATGTTGTTTCTTAGGCCCACACCTATGATTCCAGCATTTGAGAGGGGAGGTAGAAGGATCAGAAGTTCAAGGTCATCCTCCCCTACAGGGTTACATGAGACCCTGCCTAAAAGAAAAAAAAAGCAATAAAAATAAAAGAACTTAAATAGACCATGCCTCAAAATAAGCAGTCAATCCTGGTAGCTTGTATCTGTAACTTTAGCATTTAAGAGCAAAATAGGCAGATCTCTGTGAGCTCCAAGCTAGCCAGGGTCACATAGAATGATTGTACATAAAATATAATAAATAAACTGTATCCACAACCTATTGCCCTCTCACCTGAGCTTAGCCTAAAACCCTCTGGGCAGCCCTTATGTGTACATTCAGATTTTATTTAAGAAGTTTCTGATGCTCACAAGTGTGCAAACTTGTCTACATATGACACATTCAAGATCTGTGTGGATTGTTTTCTAGAGTTAAGGGAGGCCACAAGCACATCACTAAGTCCCAGGGTCTGCTGCTCTGAGACCATCACTAAATGGGCAGGACTGCTGTTCATCGTTCCTAGAAAGTGTATATAACCTTCTGTGTTTTATAGGTTGGAGACGAAATGAAAGGTGACTAATTGTCTAAGTGCTATTTAGAGTTTGGGACATAGGTGATAGTAGGCACTAATTAATTTCCCATTAGGCCAGTGGTTCTCAACTTTCTTGATGCTGTGGGGGATGGCGCAGTCAGCAAAGTGCTTGCTATGCTCACATAAGGACCCGAGTTCAGATCTTCAGCACCTATGTAAGAAGCCAGGCATGGTAGCATGTGACCGTAATCACAGCACTCTGGGAGGAGGAGACAGGAGGAGCCCAGAGTCCTGCCAAATGATCAAGTCCAGCTTCAGTGAGAGACCTGGTTTCAAAAAATAAGGTCAGGAAGGCTAGAAAATGGCTCTGGTTAAGGATAAACTCTCACAGAAGACTACAGTTTAGTGCCGGGCAACTCATAATTGTCTGTAAGTTCAGCTCCAAAGGATCTGATGCCCTCTTCTGACCTGCATGGCATCTACAATCGTGTGCGCATATCCACACATACATATAATGAAAAATATAAGGTGAAAAGAGATAGGACACTAAACTTGACCTCTGAACTCTACTTGTGTAAGCACACCTGCATAAACATAAACACACATGAAAAGAACCAAAAAACAAATTTTAATTTAAAAATAGTACAGTGGTGTATAATTCTTTTGCAGTACAAAAATAATTGTAAATTTTTTCCCATTTGTAAGCATACACTACAGAATGTACACTGATGCTATAGTCTGTACACACTACACATTCCTCAGTCCAGGGCTTTTCTCCCCTGGGCTGTCATCTGTGAGAGAACACAGCTACTAAGCCTGAAACCCTGTCAAGACATCAGAAGCAGCTAGCCCTCCTAACAGAATGGCATGTGCTTCTCTTTAACTAGCCTTCATGTTTCTGTCTCAGTCCTGTAGATTAAAAACTTTAAAAAGTAATCTAAAATTCTGTTGTTGGGGGAACAGACATCCTTTTCCCAAGACAGGAAAATGTCACAGAGATTACTAAGTAGTAAACTCAAAAAACCTCATAGGGAAGTACACTACCGTGAGTGAGTGTCATTCACTAACGAGGAACTGGAACTGAACAGCAGTTCACTGGAAGATGCCGACAGTTCCCAGGAGTTATCTGCCTTCCCACTATTCTGCTCCGCAGGATTTAAAGCAAAGTAAGTTTCAGAAGAATGATTCACAGAACTATAGCAGGCTTGGCCGTACCTGACTCACCTAGCAGCTTTGACAATGAGAACCAGCTATTACTGAAAAAGTGGGAAACAACCGAACAAGAAACAATGAGCTCTGGCATAAGGAAGCTATGCAGCTGTGTTCTCTGGAATTCTGTTAGACCAGTATTGTGATTTGTGCTCTGGGCTGATCAGATCTGAGCCTAATGTAAAGGACGGCACACTGGCCATCTGAGTAGAGCTGAAGGCTGTGTTCAGCCACTGGTCCTACTGCTTGGGCTGTTGTTACCCTGGACAGGTTTCCCTCTCTTCTGCAGCAAGAGGCTCGGGCAGGAGGAAGAAACCAGTGGTGGTTCCAGAAATTCCTCTACTTCCTCCTTGTCCACTCTCTGCTCTATGAGGATGGGTCTGTATGTTCTAGCTGGTGACGCTGTATACCTCAGATTTACAGAAGAAAATTACAAAGCATAGAAAAAAAGGTGATCTGAGAGAGAAAAAGATGTTGGTCTAGTTTCTGAAAGTGGGAAGTAAGCCCAAGAATACTTGGTTGAAAAAAAAAAAGTAGTTTATGTTATGACAGCTCGGAGACATGAGGCACAGATATAATGGGAGAGGTTAGCAATAAAGAGGTCCCTTGAAAAGCCCTGGTTTATAATTGTATCAGTAAATCCCTACCATGTGTGCATGTGTGTGCAATATAAACAAATACATATGCTGGGTGGTGGGGGGGGCACTTCTTTAATCCCAGCACTGGGGAGGCAGAAGCAGGTGGATCTCTGAGTTCAAAGCCAGCCTGGTCTACAGAGTTCCAGGACAGCCAGGGGTACACTGAGAAACCCTGCCTTGAAAAAAACCTAAAAACAAAACAAATGTATATATGTTTCATGAAAACCTTCCCAGACCTGTGTTCAAAATTGCTATTCATTCAGCAGATATATGAAGAAGCTTGCCCTGGCTGTTTCCTAAAATACAAGGGAGCAGCGACCCTGAGATTTGTACACCTTCAGAGATGCCAGTTTTTTCCTTTCACTCACCTTTTAAAAACTTATAGTACTCAACTTGTCTCATTGTAACAAGCTACATTAGCAGCAATTCACTTACTGAGAGAGTGATCCCATAAGCCTACTATCTAATGACTGTGGTTTGGTGGAGGGTCTCATGGCCACCTTTAGAATCACACAGCTCAGGGAGACTTCTCCAGGACTTAGAGCTGTATTCATGGATGGGCTAATGTACAAGACGATGGAAGATGATCAAATGATGGCAATTCTTTAGTATACAAGTACTTGTCATTGCAGCTAGGAGAAAATGTCCTGAATTGCCAACAGAGAAAGAAAAAGCTATTATCTATTCCTAAAAGCCAGTAAATTATATATATATGAGTATTCTGAGTGATTTTGGAAGAAAGGCACCAGGGAAATCCAAAGTCCTTTCACCAGAGGATTACATGGGGAGTCAGCACAGACAAGGGAATCTGTGCTGCCCAATGGCTAAGTCCACCACACATACCCGCCACTCATCTTGACACTTTAAGAGCAAGGAAGGAAATTTCAATCAAACATGGTCCTGGGTCACATATTCAAGTGCAGGAAAACAGTTCCAATAGGATGTGAGAGGACGCTGTTCCCTGTGTTCCCTGGCCTAGGGCTCGGCTGCTCAGATGGGCACTCTGTTCTCCTTGGCCCACTTCTTCATGATCCTGATGATATACTCCACTTGGGTGTTCCCTGTGCTTCTCAGTAAGTGCAGCACTTCTCGGAGGGTCTCTCTGAGGAAAGGTTTAAGAAGAAACTGTCTCAGCTGAGAAGGCAATCTGTCAGTCTCACCATGCACTACATCCCAGTGAGGCATCTGTGCTCATGGATCCTCCACTGAGCATGAGCCAATTACAAAGCTGCTAGTTTTCTGAGCCACAGAAATGGGTGGCCTCCTCAAGAGATTTGTTCAAAGAGGGTTCAAATATACTAATAATATAGATGAGAATAGCAGTAAGGACTAATATTTGGTGAATGAATACCTAGCATTTACGCTTTAACTAACTAAAACATGTTTCAACTCACAAACTCATTTTATGTATGCATGCATGTCTTTCTGTATGTCTGTATGCGTGTATTTACACATGTAAACAGGTGTCTGAGGAGGACAGAAGACGGTGTCAGATTCCTTGGAGCTGAAGTTACAGGTGTTTGTAAGTACCTGACATATGTGGTGGAATTCAAACTCTAGTTGTTATAACTGAGCAGCAAGTGCCCTTAATCATGAGCCATCTCCAGCTCCAAATTCAAATTCATTGTAATTAAAGCTTGGATTTTAGGTGAGGCAGGCTGAAGCTTCCCTAGTGCCTCATCAGAACTCTGGCAACTGACCGTGGATCTGGTCCCCTTGCAGTCTTGTTTTCTATCCCTTCTCTCTCTGAGGAACCTCCTGCTCCCGACCAAGTGCTTTCTTATTCAGGATTACAGGCAGACACAAGGCAGGAAGTAAACTTTGATAATTTGCTGGCAAAATTATTACATTTTTCTATCCATATTCATTAAGTGATAAAAATACTGCATGGAGTGATTTTTAAACACTGAATTAATGAATTAGTTTTAGCTCAGGTTGGCTTTGCTGGCCTTAAGCTCACAATTCTGCTTCAGGTTTCCAATTGCTAGGAGTTTATTTTTAAAGTATTTTAGTTTTTATTCACATAGAACTATAAGCCTCTTAATTTTACATAATCAAATAGTATTTTCGGAAATACAAGAAGGCAGAAGCAAAAAAAACAAAAAACAAAAAAAAAAACTATCAACCATGTCTACTCCATTTCTATTTCTTTGTGGCCTCAGTTAGAGAGCAGAAGGAAAAGCCAACAGGCAGGGGAGAGAATGGAAATGGGAATTGCATTTGTTTATGGAAATGTCTGTTCATCTGGACCAGATATACACCTGGCCCTGGATTTGGAGGCTCTCGATGCTTAGAGTCCTCAGTACATATGACTTAGAGTCATTTGATTCCATAAAATAAGACATTTCTGGAAGAAATGTTCATACAGACAATGTTGACATCTCAATGTTTCTAATTTAAGATTTCCACAGACATCCTCTCAGTAGGGTGGGTGAACAGAGGTGGCTCTGTCCATTTCTTTACTTACTTGGGTTCTCTCCCAGCTAAAATCATCTGGAAAATGCCCACACAGGCACCCCTTTTGCCTTCCCAGTATTCAGGGTTGGGATCCAGCCTCTCTAGGACATCAAACGCTTTGGCTGAATAATAGAACTGTCCCATCTGCACAAAAAAAAAGCATGGTGGTAGTATTGACATTTAGTCAAGAGTTTGGACAGAATTAAAAATATAAATACAGAACAGAATGGGATGAAGGAAATGCACAAACAAACAAAACCATTGTACTTAGGTACATTTCAATTCCTAGCTAAAATGAGAACTACATACTAAGTGCATAGGCTCATTTAAAACTACATGCCCTTACTTTCAGTGATAGAAATTTTGTCTACATACCATTGAATTATGCTACTATTAAGACACTTGTTGTTTCTTCTAATTCTATTCCACTCTTGTGAGAAACTGATGGCTGTCTTGAATTAGGTACTTTTTCAAGTTCTCTCAGTACATTACACTAACCTGGTCACATTAACTCAAAACACTGGTCTTTCCCTGATTCTTAGAATTTCCTAAATTCTTAGACTGTCTAGGCTGTTACAATTCTAAGCACAAAGTCTATTCAAATTCAAATTCATTATAATTAAATTTGTTTTGACTGATATCTATCCCAAAGACACAACACATTTCCTTAGCCTTCTGGGACATGCTGAGCCCAACTGAAATCTGCCTGGATGGGCTTTCCAAGTTGGCTTTTTTTTTTTTTGGTTTTTTCGAGACAGGGTTTCTCTGTGTAGCCCTGGCTGTCCTGGACTCACTTTGTAGACCAGGCTGGCCTCGAACTCGCAAAGATCCACCTGCCTCTGCCTCCCAAGTGCTGGGATTAAAGGCGTGCACCACCACCGCCCAAGTTGGCTCTTAAGGCTCCAAATTACTGGGTGACCTCTTCACTCTGTTGATTTGGTTAACTCTTCCAGCCTACTTCTCAGCCAATGACAAGTTCCTTAAGGTCTAGACTGTATCCTCGGCTTGATACCACACAGGGCAAGCACAAACTTCTTCCCTGCAATTCAAATAATACCCTTCCCTTATCCTGTCTTTCTGCCTATCCCACAAGAACAAGTGTTCTTCTTCTTCTCAGGGCTAACCATTCTGCTTTCACATTTCTTCACAATTGTAAGCTAACACATATATAGAGCAGCATGTGAAACATGTACAGGAGAGAATATCACTTCCAGATGACTCCTGTTCTTCCTCACTTAGCAGCAACTGCTATTCCCCACTTCTATGCTTAATTCTTAGACTTTCTTTATACTTTTATCTTCTATCTCTGCATCTTTTAAAATTATCTTTAAATTTTGTGTTGGGAAAATATATGTACTATAGCATGTGTGCAGAGGTCTGAGGAAAACTTATGGTCAGTTCCTTCCACCCATGTGAGCCACAGGGATCCAACTAAGGTTTGCTATGGTTAGAGGCAGATGACCTGCTGAGTCATCCCACTGGCCCTCTTTGTATCTTTTAAATGATAAAATCAAGTTTTCCCTTCAGCATTTGATCCATATGAAATATTTTATTACTGTGTGTATTATTACATTTGAATCAAACTAACATTTTAACATTCACCTACATTTATATAGAACTAATTCAATATTTAAACTTTTTTCTAAGGTATTTTCTTAGGTTTTTATTTCATTGTTTCTTTGCCTGCACACATGTCATGGCAAATATGGGGGTCAGAGAAGCACTTTTGGGAGTTGATTCTCTCCTTCCATCATGTGGATTACAGAGATCAAACTCAGGTTGTCAGGCTTGGCAGCAGTGCCTTTACCCACAGGATGATATTACTGGCTGAGTTTAGATTTATGTATAGGGACACTTGTCCATATGCATGTCTGTGGACAATGTGGATGCCTGGTCCCCATGAATGTCAGACGGCATCAAATCCTGAGACTGAAGCTACAGATGGTTGTGAACCACATGTGGGTGCTGAAAATCTAGCCCATGTCCTCTGGAAGAGCCAGTGCTCTTAACTGCTGAGCCATCTCTCCAGCCCTCCCACTCCTGGTTTTACTTTTAAATAATTACAAATGATTTTCTACTTATAGTCACTTCAAGCCATTCCCTGTGTATTCAGCATCCCTGACACCCAGCAACCACCAATCTGCTCTTGATAATATTGTCACTAATAATGTAATTTCAAGAATGTTTTTTATATATATGTTATAAAACACAAGACTTTGAGTTTTTTCTTTTTAGTCAGCATAATGTACTTGTTAACCCTTATTAATCTGGGTATCAATTTGTTCTATATTGTTCACTATAATCACCCTTCAAAAGTAGGAAGGATTCTCCTGTCAAAATTTGATTTGGATGTTGAGACTGATGATGCCCTACCCATAAGAAGTATGAAAATGTTTCTTATCTGTAGCATGGAGATCACCAGCTTTTAATTATTAACTTACTTATTTATTGTGGCATTAAGCATGGCAGGCAAACACTCTACCACTCACCTATACTCACAGTTTCACAACTAAGAGAGGAGGAGGGAGGGAGGGAGAAGAGAGATACAGACTAAGAAAGCAGGCAAAGGTGTGTGTGTGTGTGTGTGTGTGTGTGTGTGTGTGTGTGTGTG
>CAJQZJ010032348.1:2531602-2595634 GCA_907164525.1 Lophiomys imhausi | reverse complement strand
GTGTGTGTGTGTGTGTGTGTGTGTGTGTGTGTGTGTGTGTGTGTGTGACTGCCAACGTGCCACAGTGCTTGTAGAGAGGTCGGAGGACAAACTCCCAGGAGTTGGTTCTCTCCTTCTGAATTCACATTATCGGCAGTCTTGGTGGCAGCTGCCTTTACTCGATAAGTCATCTTGCCAGCCCCTAACCTCACTATTTCTGAGGGATTCATTTTTCTTTTTCTTTGAAACAGGATCTTGAAATCAGTGTGTAACCCAGACTGCTTCCAGACCTGTAGTGATCCTCCTGCCTCGGCTTCCCAGGTGCTGAGAGGGGAGGCATGTGCCAGTGCGCCTAGCTAATTAGTCGACTGATGCTGAGTCCTAACCTGTCTCCAGATGACATGTTTCTCAAGTTTCAGAACCAAATTTCTGTCCATCAGCTGAATGTGTCTATGCACATAGTAGCTGAGATTTCATGGCCTTAGAAGTCTGAGCCTTCTAAATCATTGTTTATATGCAGATGAGACTCTGAAATGCTTCCCTATCCGAGTTCACATAATTCATAAAGAGGATGACATTTGTGATGTTATAGTACAATCTTCTTACCAACAGCTAGTCAGTCTCTACAGCTAATGTTTAGCTGATGCCACACGCCGTTGATCCTCAGTTTTCCCTTTCCCATCACCCAGACTTACCTTGTAACAGTCATTGGCAATGAGCTGTAAGAGGCTGAAGGACTCGCCAGAGGTTTCCATCTTGAGATACAGTTCCCAAGCTAGTCTTGGTTTCTTATTCATGATATCTACAAAAGGAAACAATCGTGCTATTATTTATTTACAACAGTGCTTCAAGATATAACTTAAGCTGATCTTCAACACCAACCTCGAGCCTCTCAAGTGATTGGATTATAGGAGTGTTCCACCTACCCAACTTAAGTATTTTTAAAACTTAATTTACATTTATATCTATGTGTGTGTGCCCTCGGAGGCAAGAGGGCATTGGACACCCTGGAGCTGGAGTAACAGGAGGTTGTGAGCTGCTTGGGTGCTGGGAGCTGAATTCTGTCTGTTTGCAGGATCAACAAGCACTCGTAACCATGGAACCAACTCACTTCAGCCCCACGCTGAGGTCTGCTGTAGGGGTTAGATAAATTAGATTTAGAAAATATATAGGAGTTTCTGATACTGTCTCTTAATTCGGGGCCTGAAGAGCATTATCAACATGAAGTCAACAAAAACAGGAAAAACTCAATAGACTGAAAAACAAGGTTGAAGTCAGGAAAACAGGAAAGATTTAATGGACTTGAAGAAACAAAGTATCTGACCTGACATTGTTTTCAGCTGCTAAGTGGGCTCAGCCCAAATTAAGCTGAAACAGAGTTCCTCCTATTTGAGGACAGTGCATGGAGCGCAGGAGAGAAGAGGCCCCTGATGCTAGAGAGCTCCAAGAGTCCTGCTGATAAAAGGGCTGGCCATTGATGGCCAGCTCTCTCCCTGAAGCAGAAAGAAGCCAGTGAGCAAAGAAAGCCTGAGCAAGACACCAAAAGGCCAAGGACTTGACCCTGTGGCTCAGCTTTTGTCTAGAGGGGTTTGATCTGTCTGAACAGTGGCCTAAAAGAAACGGTGCCTGGCTTTAAGGACTGAGGCAGAGCAGTTGAGTTCCTGATTCAAAAGAAGTAAGTTGGCCTGCAGACGGCTGGGGTCTCCCACAGAGAAGAAAGCATGAAGCCTTATTTAAGGTGAGACTGCAATAACCAACGACCCTGATGAAACTGCATCTGAGAGATCCAGAAAAAGGACTGCTAAGTGCGTTAAAGAATCTACGACAAAGACTGTGTTCCTGACGACTGAGGACCTGCCCCAGAGACAGTATCATTCTAAAAGGTTACGAAAGTAGTTGTTATAATTATCAGTAGGTTTAGTGGATAGGTTAAAGGGGTTGTAGGATTAATAGTTAAGAAATTGTTGGTGTTTGTTATAAGTGAATTTAGTAATAAATAAATAAGAGTTAAATAAATAATAATTTAAAAGTTCGGTTACAGTCTGCACTGTGCTCCTCTAGGGACATGGATTTGTATACCCAAATACAAAACGGAGGTAAAATACCTCTTACATGGAAAGCTTGCAATGCTGCCATCTAACTGGCTCCTTACGAGAGTTAGACCAAACCTAAAATATTTAAGTTTAAATAATTATTTTTTAGATTGACTTGATTTCTAGAAGTTCCCACTTTGCTAAAGAGTTTAGTCATTATTCACTCAAACCTGCTCACCTGTTCCACCCTCATAGACTCTGACGGCTAGCCAAGTGTCATGGTCCAGGCTTGTAATTCCAGCTTTTGGAAGATTAAGGCAATGAGATCAAGAGTTTAAGGTCTGCCTGGGATATAGAGTGAGACTTTGCCCCAAAATACTACTATTACCAGCAACAAAAAGAATATGTAATTGCTAAAATGTTCTTGTGAATACAAAAGCATATTGAACATTTTATGGATAGCTTTAAATTTTTACTTATTATTTGTGTGTGCGTGTGTGCATGTAAGAAGTTCAGGTGCCAGGGGTAGGTGTCACGGCCAGAGGTTAAGTGTCAGTCCTCTTCCTCCACCTTTATGTGTTTCCAGGAGACAAGTGCTTACCCACCGAGTCATCTTGGTGGTCCCCAGTGCACATTTTATATCTGACTGGATGGTAACCTGTCTACGCAAGGGACTATACAGACACAGGCCTGACACTTGTGTGCCCAGATGAGATACCATATACAGACTCTGAACCCCCATCTTACTTCTATTTCCTTTCCTTTTATGCTTCCCCTACTTAATATCCAATTTTAACTTAGTGGACCACCTCTGTTGTGTCCTGTTGTCCTTATTATTTTGTTTGTTTGCTTATTGATCTATTTGTTATTTTGTTTATTTATTCAATTTTTTTGTAACCTTGGCTGTCCTAGAACTACAAAGCTGTCCTCACTCTGTAGACCAGGCTGGCCTTGAACCAAAGAGACCTGCCTGCCTGGAATTCCCAAATGCTGAGATTAAAAGTGTCTGCTAACACCCCTCAGCTTATTTTTTATTAATTTTTTTTAGCCCACAGAATCAACTAACTGGGGCTCATTACAGGCTCACAGAGACTGAACTGACAGTCAGGGAGCCTGCATGGGTCTGACCTAGGCCTTTTGCATGTATGTTATGGTTGTGCAGCTTGATCTTCTTGTGGGGCTGCCCCTGACTCCTTTGCCTGCTTTGGGACCCTTTTCCTCCGCCTGGGTTGTCTCATCCAGTCTTAATATGAGGGGAGGTGTCTTGTCTCATTGGAACTTAGTATTCGATGTTTGGTTGATGTCTACGGGAGGCCTGCCCTTTTCTGAAGGGAAAGGAGGAGGACTGGGAGGGGAGGAAGGAAGAGAAACTGCATTTGGTTTAAATGTAATATATGAAAGAAGAATAAACTAAAATATTTTTATTCACGGAACTGGAGTTACAAGCTCTTGGGAGGTGTCTGATATGGATGTTGGGATCCAGTCAAGTCCTCTGGAAGAGCAGTGGACACTCTTGACTAACAAGTTATTGCTCTAGCCCAGATTAGCTATTACTAAAAACAAACAAACAAACAAAAAAAAAACCCAAAAAACCTAAAACAACAACAAAACAACAAAAACTGTTAAAATTTTCACTCTGTAGCCATGGGTAGCCTAAAACTCAATATGTAGACAAAAATAGCTTTGAACTCACAAAGATCTGTCTCGAACTCACATCCCTCTGTCTCTCAACCAGCTTTATTTTTTTTTTATCTGATATATCTCAGACTGACCACAAACTCATTGTGTAGCCAAAATTCACTATGTAGCCTTGAACATCTGATCTTTCTAACTGCCCCTTAAGTCATGCTGGGGTTTTTGTTTTTTTAATATTTGTTTAATTTTGTAAATTGGCATTCTCAAAGAACATAAGTAGACCTATAATTATGGGTCTCTTGGTCTCAGCCTCCGAAATCTTAGTATTGTTTTAGGTTATCTGATATGATTTCATTTTACCTTCAGCTGGAGATGACTTATCTCCAGTCTTTGTTTTTATTTACTTTTTCACCTTTTTATTACCTTTCTATTTACTTTTCCCTCTTACATTTTTTTTCTATTGCTCAGACTAATTATTAGTCTTATACAGTTTATTTCCTTTTTGTCCCTGCCATTAGTAACTAGTATCTTGGAACACCATGTACTATTCTTGTTCCTTTACCCCACTGAAATTATTGGAGTGGAAGAGGAAGCTGCTTTTAGCTGACACTTGCTGAATTTTCATGATGGCATATCCATAGGTTAGAGTTGTTTCTTCAGTTAATATTCTACTTTTAGAGCAGGGCTGGATGATGGGCCTCATGCTCTGAGCAGGTGGTCTGAGAGTTTAGCTACTAAGGTATACTCTAGGACCAGAAGAAAAGAAACAGCATCTCAGCTCTACAACAACCTGTACCCTCTTGAACAACGAAAATACTTTCACTGAGACAATACAAGTGATTGAAAATCAAAATTCAACCAAAAACATAATTTAAGATAGGCAAATCCCAATGCAGAGCCAGGTTTGGTGGCGCATGCCTTTATCCCAGTGCTTGGGAGATAGAGGCAGGCAGACCTCTGGAAGATCGAGGCCAGAGTCTACCTATAGTGACCATCTGGTCTGTATAGTGAATTTCAAGAAAGCCAGAGCTACATAGTAAGACCTTGTCTCAACAAAATAAACAAAATAAAAAGTAAGTCCCACTGCAGAGACATAAAAACCCTGAAAAATCAAGACAATATAACTACTCTATAAATAGTTTCATAGTGATGAAATCCAATGAGAGTGTAAGTAAATTAGGTGAAATCCTGGACAAAGAATTCAAAAGAATGAATATGAGAACAATTATTGCAATCAAAGAGGACATGAATAATCATCTGAATGAAATCAAAACATAAACGAATGGCTGAATAAAGAAATCAGTATAAGAGGCTGGAAAGATAAGTGGTTAAGAGAACTGGCTGCTCTTCTAGAGGTCTTAAGATTCTGTCCCCTGAACCCACATGGTGACAACTGTCTGTAACTTCAGTTCCAGGGGATCCAGTGCCCTCTTCTGGCCTCTCCAGGCACTGCACTCACAGTGTGAATTCATACCCATACACACAAAAGAAAAATAAAGGTTAAAAAAAAAAAGACCTAAGCGTGGTGGCGCACACCTTTAGTCCCAGCACTCAGGAGGCAGAGGCAGGCGGATCTCTGTGAGTTCAAGGCCAGCCTGGTCTACAAAGTGAGTCCAGGACAGGCAAGGATATACAGAGAAACACTGTCTTGAAAAACCTAAAAAAAAAAAAAAGACCTAAATTAGGTTTTTTCTTTTGTTTTAATTTTTATTCATTTATTAATTATGTATGCAGTGTTCTGCCTGCATATATGCCTGCAGGCCAGAAGAGGGCACCAGGTCTCAATGTAGATGGTTGGGAGCCACCATGTGGTTGCTGGGAATTGAACTCAGGACCTTTGGAATAACAGCCAGTGCTCTTAACCTCTGAGCCATCTCTCCAGTCCCAAAAGACCTAAATTAAATTAAATTTAAATTTAATGAAAAATAAGATATTAAAAAAGAATTCATAAAAAAATACTGACAAAACTTGAAATTTTGTAAGTGAAAAATTCAGTAAGTCATATAAAAATTCAGTGCAGCTGGGCGGTGGTGGCGCACGCCTTTAATCCCAGCACTTGGGAGGCAGAGGCAGGTGGATCTTTGTGAGTTCGAGGCCAGCCTGGTCTATAAAGTGAGTCCAGGACAGCCAGGGCTACACAAAGAAACCTTGTCTCGAAAAACCAAAAAAAAAAAAAAAAAATTCAGTGCAAAGTCTTGCCAATAGAATGGATCAAATGGAAGACAGTACCAGGACTTGGGGAGAAAGTTGATGAATATGATAGCTAATCTTGGTTATCAACTCGACTGTATGGATTAAAACACAAGAGTCTAGGCATGCCTGTGAGAGGTTTTCTTAATTGGAATGAGGCCAGAAGACCCATACCAAATGTGGGCCACACCTTCAGGTAGCAGCCTATATAAAAACACTTGAAAAAGGAAGCTTTTGCTTTTTACCTGCTTGCCCTCACTCTCACTGGCAAGTTAATCTGCCCCATTGCTGATGCATTCCGAACTAATTTGGGATTCTAACATAGATTGAAAATCACAACTCTCCAGGAATCCTGTGGGATGACAGTGCCAGATTGGGAGAATGCTGAGATATCCAGTCTTGGGGACAGAACAACTACCAGATTTCCAGCCTTTCCATCATGAGAGAGCCATTGTTGTACTACCTGGACCCTAGCCTCTAAGTCACTATAGCAAAACATATAAATGTGTGTGAGTGTGTGTGTGTGTGTGTGTGTGTTTGTGTGTACATATTCTTCCAGTTCTGTTCTATTACAGAACCATGATTAATACTGTGAACATTCATATAACAATAAAAATAAAGTATTATGGAAGATGAAGAAATGAGATATATAGGACATAATGAAAAGATTTAATATATGATTCAGGCCATAAAATAGAGAGACACTGAAGACAAAAGCAGAGACTTATGTTCAATACGATCACAGTAGGAAAACGTGAAAACCTAGAGAAAGAAATGTCCATATAGGATGCTTTTAGAATGCCAAGAAGACAGGACCAGAAAAGAACCTTGTAAGTCATAGTTAAAACACAAACAGAGCCCAAAAGAACATTGGAAGCATGAAGGGAGAAGCATAACATCACATGTAAAGACAACTCCATCAAACAAGAGTAAATAATTTTGCAACAAAAATTCTAAAAGTCGGCCGGGTGGTGGTGGCGCACGCCTTTAATCCCAGCACTTGGGAGGCAGAGGCAGGCGGATCTTTGTGAGTTCGAGGCCAGCTTGGTCTACAAAGTGAGTCCAGGACAGCCAGAGATATTCAGAGAAACCCTGTCTCGAAAAACCAAAAAAAAAAAAAAAAAATCTAAAAGTCAGAAATTTATGGAGTGACATATTTCAAATTTTCAAAGATAATAATTGCTAAACCAGATTACTAGATTTAGCAAAACTATGCTTATAACCAAAGAAAGAAAATTTGCCATTATAAATTATGGAATTTATGTTAACTAAAGCAAAACTATAGAAGAAGGTGGAAGGAATCAAACACACTAAAAAGAAACATCCACACCCATGAAGGCACAGGAAAAACAAACCACAGCAGGATGGTAAGTAAGCACAAGAGAAGGTCTATAGTAACCATTACGCTAAATGGGGAAAACTCAAAAACTTTCCTCTAAAACCAGGAACGATTTTAGTGGGTCCATTTTTTTCTCCACTCTTATTAAATATAGTCCTTGAAGTCTTAGCCAGAGCAATAAAACAAAAGAATAGTAATAATAAAGTAGTCAAATTATCCCTACTTGAAGACACTATGATCTTATATATTAGAAGCCCTAAAAATTCTACCAGAAAACTTTTAAAACTTATGAACACTTTCTGCAAAGTATCAACATGGAAAAAAACAGTTTTTCTATATACCAATAACAAACTTGCCAAGAAAGAAATCAGGGAAACAATCCCATTTCTAGTACCTTTAAAGATAACACAACAACAATTGGGAATAAACCTAACCAAGGAAGCAATGAAAGTTTTTGTTTTTGTTTGGGGTTTTTTTTTTTTTTTTTTTTGGTTTTTCGAGACAGGGTTTCTCTGTATAACATGTTTTTGTTTTTTGAGACAAGGTTTCTCTGTGTAGACCAGGCTGGCCTTGAACTCACAGAGATCCACCTGCCTCTGCCTCCCGAGTGCTGGGATTAAAGGTATGTGCCACCATGCCTGGCAATTACAGGCAGCTGTGAAATGCCATGTGGGTGTTGGGATTTGAACCCAGGTCCTTTAGAAGAATAGCCAGTGCTCTTAACCACTGAGTCATCTCTCCAGTCCCTATACAATGAAAGTTTAAACACTAAGGAAAAAAAGGCACTAGAAAAATGAAAGCAGCCGGGCATGGTGGCGCACGCCTTTAATCCCAGCACTTGGGAGGCAGAGGCAGGCGGATCTCTGTGAGTTCGAGGCCAGCCTGGTCTACAAAGCAAGTCCAGGACAGCCAGGGCTGTTACACAGAGAAACCCTGTCTCGAAAAACCAAAAAAAAAAAAAAAAAAAAGAAAAGAAAAATGAAAGCGCCTACAGAGTCCAGAGGCTTTCCTAGCTAAGACCACCTGACATCTTTCTATACCAGCAGTGGTGTGTCAGTGTGGAAGGGTGGAACTAACCACGGGTGGGAATGCCATCACATTCTCATGGCAGCTTTTACCAAGGAACAGAAATAACCTTAATTTCAGAGTCTACTCATCCTATAGAACACAAACAAAGAAGTGTAGAAAATGCTTAATGTGATTTCCAAACAGATTACAGGATGGAAAAGAAAAAGAGGATCCTTGTAATACCGAGGAAGAAAACTTACAGCACCGAGCTAACCAACTGAGGTAAATGTAATCATTTTTCAGCTTCTCACTTCGGATCAAGAGGAAAACCTATGAGAGGAAGCAAAGGGATAAACATGAGGCTGGGCACACAGTAAAAATGGACACAATCAACTAGACCAGGCTGCTGTTACTGTCGCCTTATATTTCAATAGTAAAACTGAAGAGTGAAAGGAAAACACTAATGATTAAAACATCTATACATTTATTGACACTATACTTTTAAAAATATTTACTTTTTATTCATGGGCATACATGTGAGCCTACTTAGTGTACGCACACCATGATCATGCAAGAGGACAGATGAGGGTGTCAGATCCCCTGGAATTTGGATTACAGGCAGTTATCAGCCACCAGATAGGTGCGGGTACAGCCCTAGTCTCCCGCAAAAGCTGTAAGTGCTCTGAATGGCTGAGTCATCTCTCTAGGCTGATATTGTACTTTTTAATATAAACCAAAATGAAACAAATTACTTACTCACTCTGTGTGCAAGCACATACATGTGCAAGTGCATGAGAGTACATGGTACACGTGTAACACGATGGGCATATGGAGGTCAGAGGACAACTTTCACAAGTTGATTCTTCCCTTCTACCTTGGGGAAGCAAGGCCTTCCATTTTGCTGCTGTGGTGCTGTATGCCCCAAGCTAGCCGGCCTGCAAGCTTCCAGGCAGTTCTCCTGCCTCTGCCTCCCATCACAGGAGTGCTGCCACAGCCAGCTTTCTTATGTGGGTTCTGGGGATGAACCTGGGTCTCTAGGCCTGCACAGCCAGCTCCTTTACCCACTGAGACACTTCTCTGGACTGTTTTTTTTTTTTTTTAAACTGAGGCTGGCTGGCTAGTCTGCACTAGGTTAATAGGAATGGGGTACTAGTTCTAAGTAAATCCACCTCTAAGAGTCCCTTACCTTTGACCATTTTATTTTAGTGAGAAGAATCTAAGGACCCGTCTAGATGTGATCATTTATATATATGCTTTAAAAGCAGTAACCCTAATAAGTGCCGTCATTTTAGAGAAAAAGGCAGGGACTTACCTCCTCGCCTTCACTGGTGTTGCCTGTTGCAGCTTTGGCTTGGGCATAATTAAAGTTAAAGATGTCATCATTGTAGAAGTAACTCTGAAAATGTGCCAACAACAGGCCACACGGAATATTAGTGTGTAAAATACAAAATCATCAGCTACACTAGCTAAATAATCTTCTTAAAGTTTATTATGTCCAGGTGTGGTGCCAGGCAGATCTCTGTGAGGCAGAGGCCAGCCTGATCTCCATGGCGAATCCCAGGTCAGCCAGGGTAACATAGTGAGACCCTGTCTCTCAAAAAAACAATGTGTGTATGTTCCACATACTCATGCATGCTGTGTGGGTGTGGGGTGTGGCCGTGTGTGGTGGTAGTGGGAAACATGAGATATGTGCGCATGGCAGTTGTGGAGGTCAAAGGACAGGTCACCAGGCTTTTTTTTCCCTGTCCCCATAGAAATAATCTTAAGGAATTAAGTGAGGTGTGGTGACACATGGCTTTAATCCATGAATTTGAGAGGCAGAAGCAGGTGGAACTCTTGAGTTCGAGGCCAGCCTGGTCTGCAAAGTGAGTCCAGGACAGCCAGAGATACACAAAGAAACCCTGTCTCAAAAAAAAAAAAATTAATTCCTTGATGCCATCAATACTATCAGAGAAGAAGGGCTATCTATAAATTTATACTTTTTTGGGGGGGAGGTGGGAGAAGTACCTGTGATTGGCCTTGAACTCCTTTTTTATTGCTGTTTTGAGACAAGGTCTCACTGTGGCTGTGGTCCTGAGTGTGGTTCCACACTCAGCTTTGGCTGGCCTGGAACTCATTATGTAGACCAGGCTGGCCTCAAACTCAATAGCTCCACCTGCCTCTGCCTCCTAAGTGCTGGAATTAAAGACGTGCATGACTATGCTCAGTTTGGCCTCAAGCTCTCAATTCTCCTGCCTAAGCCATCATTTCCATTTTACACCACATGTAGAGAGTTTCACACATAAAGTCACATAGATAATTCATGCTGACCTTAAAAGAGTTGAGGTAAATCAAGACATCATCAAATTGTTTAAGCAGGAAGAAACAGGAAGCCATGCACTGCCTCCCTGGTATTGTATCTAAAATGGGATTGAGGAAAGGGAGAAGAAATCATGGAAATTCACGAAACCAGAAGTAGTCTTTAGTTAAAATTCCAGTTACTGTAGAATTTAGAAATAGGAACACAAGCCGGGCGGTGGTGGCGCACGCCTTTAATCCCAGCACTTGGGAGGCAGAGGCAGGCGGATCTTTGTGAGTTCGAGGCCAGCCTGGTCTACAAAGTGAGTCCAGGACAGCCAAGGATACACAGAGAAACCCTGTCTCGAAAAACCCAAAAAAAAAAAAAAAAAAAAAGAAATAGGAACACAGGTGGGCATGGTGGTGCAGTGCCTTTAATCCGAGCACTAGGGAAGCAGAGGCAGGCAGATCTCTGTGAGTTCAAGGACAGCCTGATCTACAACGTGAGTTCCAGGACAGCCAGGACCACACAGAGAAACCCTGTCTGAAATAAAACAGAATGAACCCCAGATTCTCTTTCTAAGTCCTGATTCTGAAATTGTAAATTCTGCTGGCCCCAGAGTCATCTCTCAGAGTCCACAAGAAACGCATCTCCTGCAAGCATTTGCTATTCCCTAGATCGCCTTTACGAGGCTTTGGTTTATGCAATTCCAATACCTGAACTCATTGTGGTCTAGCCTCCATATTTCCCTGTCCAACAAACCGTATCACCTCCAAGCTAGAGAAGGGACATAATGTGCCGTGGACCTACCTGATTCTGATCTGTCCATCTTTATCTCTGATATCACACTTCTGTTTGAGATAGCAGATGCTAAGGTGATACCCCCCCCATCCACACCCATGGTGTTCTGAAGACCCCATGCTGTTCAATGTTTACCAGAGTGTGATATGCTCCATAATCTATTTCTGTATTATGTTCAAGGTCTGTCCCACTAGACTGTAAGTTCCACAGGGGCAGAGATTCTTGTTTTATTTGCTACATTCTCAATGCTTTAGTAAGATTTTGTTGTACAAATAAAAAATGAAATAGGGAAAGGAAATACTATTCAGTAAATAGCATTGGTGAAACCTTTGTGAATCTCCAGGAGTTATTAAGAAAATCAAAAGTTAACAGTTCAGCAAGCATACTTTCTTGCTATGTAGACCAGGCTTGAGATTCACCTGCCTCAGCTTCTAGAGTGCTAGGGCTAAAGACGTGCCACCATGCCAAGCAGATTTAAATTTTTTAATAGAAAAAAGAGAGAAAAACTCAGTGTGGTGGCATATACTTGTAATCCCAGGACTTAAAAATTTATTTATTTACTTACTTACTTATTTATTTTCTCTTTGTTTCTCTCTGAGACAGGGTTTCTCTGTGTAACAGTCGGGCTGTCCTGGACTAGCTCTGTAGACCAGACTGGCCTCGAACTCAAAGAGATCCGCCTGCATCTGCCTCCCGAGTACTGGATTAAAGGTATGCACCACCACACTCAGCCCTCTTTGTCTCTCTCTCTTTTTTTTTTTTTTAATAATGCTTGATCTTTTTTTTAAGATTTATTTATTTATTTAATGTATATGAGTTGCTCTATCTGCATGTACACCTGCAGCCAGAAGAGGGCATCAGATCACATTGTGGATGGTGGTTGAGGGCCACCATGTGGTTGCTGGGAATTGAACTTAGGACCTTTGGAAGAGCACTAGTTAGTGCTCTTAACCGCTGAGCCATCTCTCCAGCCCCCTCTTTGTCTCTTTTTAAAGATTTTATTTTTATTTATGTGTATGTGTGTGTTTTGGGGCATATGTATGCAGAAGCCAGAGGAGGGTATCAGATTCTCCGGAGCTAGAGTTACACAGTTGTGAGCAGCCCAACATGAGTCTGGGAACCAATCTCCAATCCTCTGCAAGAGTAATACATGCTTTTAACCACTGAGCCATCTGTCTCTCTCTTCCTCTCTGTCTCTCTCTCTCTCTCTCAATGGACTCATTACTTTTTAACATTTAAAGTATATTTTATTACATTTATCTATACATTTTGAATTGTGTGTATGAGCATGGCCATTAATGTGCCATGGCATGCATGCAGAGGTCAGAGGTCAGAGAACAAGCTGCAGAAGTGTTTCTCTCCTTCTACCATGTGGGTTTGGCAAACACACTCAGGTCACTAGGTTTGTTGGCAAATATCCCTACCTACTGACTCAGGTCACTGGACCTTATTTTTAATTGTCTATGTGTGTGACAAATGTGTGTAGATGCATGATATGTATGCATGTTTATCTGTGTACAGATGTATGTACTGTAGGCTTCATGAAGGGGTCAGAGGACAACCTTACATTCTTCGCCTTCTGCCATGTTTGAGTTTGACCACATATGCCAGGCTAGCTGCCCTGCAAACTTCCAGGGTCTCTCCAGTCTACACCTGCATCTCCCAGTAGGAGCACTGGGATTGCAGATGTTTACATGGATACTGTGGATCCAAACTCATGACCTCATACTTGTATTAAAAGTGTTTTACCACTGACCATCTCCTCAGTCTGGGATTTTTTTTTTTTTTTATGGTTTTTCGAGACAGGGTTTCTTTGTGTAACAGCTCTGGCTGTCCTGGACTCACTTTGTAGACCAGGCTGGCCTCGAACTCAGTGATCCGCCTGCCTCTGCCTCCCAAGTGCTGGGATTAAAGGCATGCGCCACCACGCCCGGCTGGGATTATTTTTATAATCAACAAAATATGCTCAGAAGTTAGGCTTCGATGGATGTGGTAGTGCATGCCTGTAATCCCAGCATTTGGGAGGCAGAGGCAAGATGATCCTAAATTCAAAGCCAACCTGGTCTACATAGTAAGTTCCAGACTGGCCAAGGTTACATAATGAGACAGTGTCTCAAAAAACAAAACCACAACAAAAAATTGAAAGTTAAAGGCAAATGACCCACTGTGTGTTGTGTGTGTGTGTAGGGGGGTACCTACCTGCAGTATGCCAGAAGGTTAACACATAAGGAGTTGCTAAAAATTCCATAAGAACATTTCATATTAAAACTATATTTACAACTCTCGGGAACTAAGAATCAAATTTATTAATGTTTGTTTATTCTCATATCACTCTTTTAAAATTGTATTTATTTATGTGTATGTGTTTTGCCTAAACATATGTCTGTGTATCATATGCATCCCTGGTTCTTATGGAGGCCAGAAGATGTCAGTTCCCTGGGAATGGAGTTACAAACAGTGTGGGTGTTGGGAATTGAATTCAGGTCCTCTGTAAGAGCAGACAGTGTTTTTAACCGATGACCCATTTCTCTAGCCTCACGTCCTTTTTAAAAAAAAACAAACCTCTTATTATTTTTATGCATGTGCACATGTGAGTATAAGTGCCTGTGGAGTCCAGAAGGCGATACAGGATTCCAGGAGCTGAGGTTACAGACAGCTGTGAAGCAGCTGGTGTGGGTGCTGGGAACTGAACTTGAGTCTCTGTGAAAGCAGCAAATGTTAACCACTGAGCCATCTCTCCAGCTCTCCCTTATTCTATTTCACTGGTATGTTCAGAAGGGATAATTCTTATATATTCTCTTATTGTTGTCTGTGTGTGTGTGATTGTCACAATAGGTTCTCTATATCCCAGGCTGGTCTTCCTATGGAGTCCAGGGTTCCTGGAACTTCTTTCTGGTCATCCTACTTCTGACAGTTAGAATTATAGGTGCCAATGACCATGTCTGCTTTTTTTTTTTTTTTTTTTTTTTGGTTTTTTGAGACAGGGTTTCTCTGTGTAACAGTCTGGCTGTCCTGGACTCACTTTGTAGACCAGGCTGGCCTCGAACTCACAAAGATCCACCTGCCTCTGCCTCCCAAGTGCTGGGATTAAAGGCATGCGCCACCACCGCCCTGCCTGACCATGTCTGCTTAACGTGCTCCTAGAGATCAGACCCAAGGTTTCCTGAGTGGTAGGTAGAATGAGCTGTAACTCAGCTCTCTTCTCCAATTTCTAACCTCTTGCTTCATAATGAGAAGTATAACATATATCCCTAGACAGTCAGACTCCACAATTATGAATTGTGTTCAAGAGGGCAGATCATAGACATACCACATTCACTAGCTGATCCTCCTACCAACTGGAAAAACTGCTGGGCAATTTTCATATGATCTCTCTGCAAAACAGAACAGAACTGATAGAGAGCAAACAGGCACAAATATTTTATTTAGATTATGCTTATGATTATAATACATTTTCCTGTATATCCTTTAACATATATCTTTGTTTTAAATCATACTCAAGTTCTCATTAGCACAAGCACCTAGAAAATTACAACTTAAAATTGTGTGAAAACAGGTAGAGTCAATTAGAGAAGAAGAAAAACCAACCTCAAAATTCCACCCTAAAATCCATGCATTAAATAAATTAATTTACACATTAAACAAATATGTAATTCTTTGAGTCTAAACTTTGTATAGATACTATAGACATAACAAGGTTTATTTATTACTCATTTATCTATGCAATAAGTATGTGCTGCCTACAGGGAGAGACCAAGAAGCGAAAGGCTTACTTATTGCATCCGTTGTTTCATGAAGACCTTAATATGCTACATTAACATGGATAAGAGCCTTAGTTTATCTATCTATCTGTCTGTCTGCTGTTGAAAGGGTTGCACTATGTAACCGGGGCTGTCCTTGAACTTGGGATCCTGTTGCCTTGGCTTCCCAAGTGCTGAAGTTATAGGTGTATGCCTGACTTTAACTTTAGTTACAAGAAGCTCTGAGGCAGGAAGATTGAAGATTGCTGTGTGTTCAAAGCCATCCCGGGGGTATAGGATATGAGATCCTATCATAAGAAACAAAAATTCAGCCGGGTGGTGGTGGCGCATGCCTTTAATCCCAGCACTTGGGAGGCAGAGGCAGGCGGATCTTTGTGAGTTCGAGGCCAGCCTGGTCTACAAAGCGAGTCCAGGACAGCCAGAGATATTCAGAGAAACCCTGTCTCGAAAAACCAAAAGAAAAAAAAAAGAAACAAAAATTCAAAAACAAAACAACTAACAACAACAACCAGTCAGGTGGTGGTGCACGCCTACAGCCTGATCTACAGACAGAATCAGGACTACACAGAGAAACCCTGTCTCTGGGGAAAAAAAAAATTTTTTTTTTTTTTTCTAAAAGAGATGGAGGTGTATTCCCAACCTAACAAAAAGCTTTTCTAGAGAAAGAATTTTCCCATTATCTAGATGTCAAGTCTTTTGTTTGAGAGTAAAGACATGACCTTATTACATTGGGGCTCTTTAAAAAAAAAATAGCAAGTTTTATGGTTAGAACTTTTAAAATCCCTAGATGATAGAATTGTTTTTGCAAAGATCCTGGATTGAAGGATTTAAAGAATTAAAAAGAACTGAAGGACTTGAGGCTGTGACTCGGTGTTAAGTATCTACCATGCGCCGGGCAGTGGTGGCGCACGCCTTTAATCCCAGCACTTGGGAGGCAGAGGCAGGCGGATCTTTGCGAGTTCGAGGCCAGCCTGGTCTACAAAGTGAGTCCAGGACAGCCAGGGCTACACAGAGAAACCTTGTCTCGAAAAACCAAAAAAAAAAAAAAAGTATCTACCATGCATTAGAGTGTGATCCCTAGCACTCCACCCTCAACAATGAAGTAAAAGGACCTGCAGAGGAACCCCGTGACTGTAAGCACATCAGCATCCATTCCAGTCTTTACATAACTAGAACTTTGCAAAATATGATTAACAATGATTTCATACTCACTGAGCCCATTTCCTGGCCAAGGGCTGCGTTGACAACTCCCTTGAGGATATATTCCTGGGGAAACACAAGCAGACCAATCACAGGTATGCCAGCTTTCTTGTTAGCCCCTTGCACCAACTCTGCTTCATATGCCGAGATGCTTTTCTCTGCTGTATAGCTGGCTTATGAAAGGGTGTGGGATCTGGTTTGATTTTTAGCAGGCAAGTGTCTATAGAGCAGAGTCTATCACTATATAAACTCAATCTTAAGCAAAAATAACTCAGTGGGATGCTGGAGAGGTAGCTCAGTTGGCAAAGGGTTTGCCATGTAACATGAGGATCCTAGCTCAGTTCCCAGGACCCATGTAAAAAGCCACTTGCAATCCCGGTGCTGGGAAGGTGAAAACAGGCAGATTCCTAGGGCTTGATAGGCAAGTCAGCCTAGCCTAATCAGTGAATGACAGGCCAGTGAGAGACCCTGTCTCAAAGAAAAGGGTAGACAGTGCTTGTGGAAAAAACGATCACCACATATATATCATTTTCCCTCTCCAATGTCACAACAACTACACTTTAGTTCTTTTCATAAAGGAACAAAACACATCTGATAACTACTTACAAGATACTTTCTCTTTTGGAGTCCTATGGCCTCATCTGTATCTTAGTTTTTCAGTCTTGGCTCAAAATTTTAATAACATTTTCCTCAGCAGTATCATTAGCTTTTATTAAGAGGGCTCATTCTAGCCAGGAGTGGTGGTGCACACCTTTAATCCCAGGATTCAGGAAGCTGAGGCAGGAGGATCTCTGAGTTCGAGGCCAGCCTGGTCTAGATAGTGAGTTCCAGGCCAGGCAGAGCTGCATAGAGAAACCCTGTCTCAGTGAAAAAACTAAACTAAACTAAAACAAAACTAAAAACTAAAAAAACAAAAGAGGAAGGCTATAAGCAAAACAAAAGATACTGGAGCCTTCAGTTCACTTGAGAAATAGTCTTAACTAGGCTCCATTGGGTCTGGAAGCATTTTTCATTCAGATGGTTTTCCTTTTTTTTTTTTTTTTTTAAGTGTGTGTGTGAATGTGTACTTGTGGGTGTGGGTATGTGTACACACTAGAACATGCATGTGGAAGTCAGACACATAGTCCAGTTGTGAGATTTGTTTCTTTCCTTCTATGTGGATTCCAGGGATTGAGCTCAGGCTTGATGGCAGGAGCTTTCCCCAGTAAGCCGTCCCGCTGGCCTCATTCAATCTTCTATTTAATAGAAGGGATGTTTTCTATGAATTTAGCATTCACAGTGTTGGAGATAAAATAGAGACACAGTCCCTGACTGCAAGGAGTTAACAACCTACTGAAGGAAAAAAGACAAGTTACAGACACTTATATAGTAGTTGTTCATTTCATTAGAATATAGATTTAATTTTTTTTTATTTAGGTTTTTGTTTTTGTTTTGTTTTTTGGTCTTTCAAGACAGTGTTTCTCTGTGTATTCTTGGCTGTCCTGGACTCACTTTGTAGACCAGGCTGGCCTTGAACTCAGAGATCCACCTGCCTCTGCCTCCCAAGTGCTGGAATTAAAGGCATGTGCCACTATGCCCCAGTCATTACAGACAGCTGTGAACTGCCATATGGTGCTGGGATTTGAACCCAGGTCCTTTGGGAGAACAGCCAGTGCTCTTAACCACTGAGCCATCTCTCCAGCCGCTTTTTTTAGGCTCTTTAAGACAGGGTTTCTCTGTGTATTCTTAACTGTCCTGGACTCACTCTTTATAGACCAGGCAGGCCTTGAACTCACAGAGATCTGCCTGCCTCTGCCTCTCGAGTGGTGGGATTAAAGGTGTTCACCACCACGCCCAGCTAGATTTAATTTTTTTAAAAACAGTTTTAATATTTTCAAACTTTAGACCTTTTAGAGAATCAAATAAATATTAAGGGACTTGAACATTTAAAAAAACAAACAGTCTCATACCAAAGTCCCAGAAAAGCATCAGTGTATATGGCCTTCTTGGATTCTACAACAGGGCTCTTCTGTGATATACCTTACAGCTGTGTGTCCGCACTGCTCTCCATAGCACTTTGTGTAACAGAAATGTAAAGCACCTCTGATTACCTGAGGTGTAGTAGGTTCCAGATCCTTGATTAAATTATAAGCTTCCTGTACATCATCTGCAATGTAAGAGGTCAGCAGTTATATGAGCTTGTGTTCCCACAAAGCTCTCTAAAGTAGTTAGGAGAAAGTTGAGAGTTGCAGTATTTAAATATTCATAAAAAATTGGGCTGAGGGTGCAGCTTAGTAATAGAATGCCTTACAGTAGGTGCAAGACCCCCCCCCCACACACACACACAGAGACAGAGACAAAGACAGAGAGAAAAAATATGACGTTTTTACCTGACCCATTAATTCCCCAAAGTTCAAGGTTGTGTAGCTAATCTAAAGAAAACTATTTTTCTTTTCAAAAAAAATTCATATGTGCATGTTATGTATGCATGTATGTGAAGGCCAGAGGACAACCCCTGGTGTCATCCTCAAGGACACAGACTACCCACTTTGAAACCAATTAGAGTAGACGGGCAGACTAGAGAGAAGAAGGGATCCTTCTGTCTCCACCTCTCCAGTGCAGTGATTAGAAGTGCATGACACTACACCTGGCACTTTCACATGAGTTCTGGAGCTGGAACTCAGGTCCTCCTGAGCCACCTTTAATCCCAGCACTTGGGAGGCAGAGTCAGGCGGATCTCTGTGACCAGGCCGGCCTTGAATTTACAGAGATCACCTGCCTCTGCTTCCTGATTGCTGGGATTAAAGGCATACGCCACCACTGCCTAGCATAAATGTACATTTTCATAAATAAAAGGCAAACAAGAAAAAAAAAGCATAAGGAGAAAAAAATTGAAGACCCAAAATGAAATTGACAGAGAGCAAAGGACAGAACAGTAAGCTGGAAAAAAAGAGAAAAACTGAATGAGGGAGAAGAGGTTTGTAGTGATAAGAGAAGAAAGAGAAGATAAAGAGAAAAAGGCACAATTACTAAGTGCCATTCAATTTGTTTTGTCTAATGAACTTGTTGAAAATATATCTTTGGAAGTATTATGTCTTTAAAATGTATACAACTAAGTCAGTCAGGTTAAATATTCTCAAAATTTTTCATCCTAAGTCAAAACGTGACAGATACTCTTACCTTGACGAAGGTAGTAAATCACTAGGTTTAGCCTAGCTTCAGGAATGACATCAACCAGGGGAGGTAAAACCTGCAAAGCCCCTTCGCCTCCTCGGAAAACAACCTGCACAGAGAGAAAGAGTGTTAGTGTCACATCACATGTGTGTACGTTCATCCCTGGAAGTGCTAAGCAGCCCTGGGGTGGAGGGACATCCTTGTGACTCCAACTCCTCAGGAGGCAGGTATGAGTGCAGGCCAGCTTAAGGCCAGAATGAGCTTCACAGGGAACCCATGTCACCTCAGCATAGAGAAAATAAAAAGCCCATGATGGCATTTATATAACTTTTCAGAACCTGTTTCCTCATTTCCCAAAACAATTATTATTAATTGAATGAGTTAAGACAGACTGTGTGGCATATAATAGGGAATTAAATTTAATTCTACAAATGTTCATTAGTACCTATATGTTTGCTACCATATTAAGCAATGGGGTTACAGCAGGACCAAGTCACTCCCCTACAACTATAAGGATATGGTGGCCCCATTTGGCCCCATTTTGAAAATGCCCCTCCTCTGCCACTACATAGGCTCCTAGTTCTTCCCCTTCGTTCCTAGGCCCAGGAAGGGGGCTACTACAGATAAAGCCTGAGCAAAGAGATTAGAGCTGCTTCCCCTCACATAGTTAACTAGAGGAAGCCTGTGTTTACCTAAGGGGGCCAGGTGAGCTTAGAGATAAATGACTCAGCAGTCAGGAGGTGACCTTTGTAAAGGTATTGTGACTGCCTCATCCCATTCATGCCAGAAAAGCATGTTTGAAACACTAACCAATCGAAAGCTTACATATATGAAAAAGTCCTGAGCTGTACTCTAAGCCCCATAAATATTTTCCCACCTCTCTCAGTTGGGGCTCTCCTTCAGATCCACTGAGTTGGTGAAGGTGGGAGCCCCTGCTTAAGCTTGTAACAAAGACCCCTGTGTGATTTGCATAAGAATTGGCTCCTTCATGATTTTTGGGGACCTCCCCCCCCCCCGCCCCTGGCAATCTGGGCATAACACAACCATATAAATCATTCAAGTATGGAGAGACCTTCAGAAGGAAGCAAGGGCTGGTAAGATGACTCAGTGGGTAAGGTGTTTGCCACCAAGCCAGACAACCTGAATTCAATTCTTGGGACCCACATGATAAGAGGAGAGAACCAACTCCTAGTCAGAGTTGTTCTCTGACTATCACATGCATGACACATGTACACATAATAAATTAGTTTACAAATGTGATTAAAAATTTAAAAGAAAAGCAAACAAGAATATTATCAAATGTTAAGTGTTATAAAGTTAAAAAAAAAAAAGCAGAGCCAGTGAGACAGCTCAGCAGGTAAAGAAAGGCCCTTGACACCAAGACAGACAACTTGAGCTCTGTCTCCAAGACCCACATTCTTATCACCAGGAAGTGTTCTCTGACTGCCACAAGTCCACATGTGCACCATGAAAACACATACCCATACATACACATAGAAATAAATGTACTAAAAATGTAAAAACAAAATTCTCACACTATTCAATTTCCAGAGACTCGCAAGTGTTCAGCACACAGTAAACTGTCCACAGATACACTGAAACTAAGGCATCAGCCATGAACTACATAATTTTTTCCACCTCAATACTTATTTTGATCATTTTTTTTTTCTGGATCCTCTTCTTAATCTTAACAAAAGGGCTTCATCTGCCTCCTTGATCCTGTGACATCATCTAACTCCATCTGGACTCTGTTCTCCATTAGTCACTGTATCATTAGTCTTCCCAAAGTAGCAGCCCTACTTCCCAACTGGAAGCACACACAAGGGTTTTTGTTCTCCTGTAAAATCTCCACTTGGTTCCTTTGTTCCCTCTGGAGAATGACCTATTTTTCTTCCTTTCAATGCTAAACTTCAAAAGCTGTGGCTGTGGCTACTAATTTCCTCTTACCCTGTCACTCTTTAGTCTCCCCCAAAGTTGTCTTTTGTTCCCAGCACCCTAGTTAACTTACTCTCAAAAGTCACAAATTCACTCTAACTAACTAAATGCAAAGGACTTTTCTTTTTTTTTTTTTTTTTTTCTTTTGGTTTTTCGAGACAGGGTTTCTCTGAATATCTCTGGCTGTCCTAGACTCGCTTTGTAGACCAGGCTGGCCTCGAACTCACAAAGATCCGCCTGCCTCTGCCTCCCAAGTGCTGGGATTAAAGGCGTGCGCCACCACCGCCCGGCTAAGGACTTTTCTGTGTCCTTGTCCCATGCTTATCTGCAATTTGACACTGTAGCTTTAACATGGCAGTTAAAAGTCCGGCTCGGTGGTGTGACTTTGCACTTCCTCTAGTGCACACTTACTACAATAGTACAACCATCCTCTGGCCATCTTACACATGCCACACATGTTTTAGATTCATGTCTTAGATTAACAGGAATGGTCAGTGCCTCAGCCAGTTTTCAAAGACGAAGCAGTCATCCCCCTTATTCTAACCTGTGACGATATGAGCCTTTGTTTTTCCTACAGACAAGAAACACTGGTGTCACCATGCCTTGCCCTTCTTTCCAGATGTGACCCTCATTCTTCCTTGCCAATAAGAAGTGCCCTAAGGAAAGAGACTGGTACTTGAAACCCGTTTTATCTCTTGCACAGTAGGGAGCCACTCCCTGGAGTGGTACAGTATGTGTTGGGGCATCTCCTTTTACTCATCTTTAGTTGCTGTGATGCATCAAAGTAAGATAGGACTCAAGTCAATCAAGGTGGGAAACTTACTCACCAGATTGTGCCTGATGAGCTCTTTGGCAAATTCAAAGGGTGAAGAGGCATTATCCATCAAGCTCTTGAGCTCTGCCTGAAATACAAAAGTAAAGACTTAGCAAAGCAACAAGCATATAGTTGTTATTTTTTACATTTAGTTGTTATATACTTATTTATTTTGATTTTTTAGTTCTCCTGAACTCTCTTTGTAGGTCAGGCTGGCCTTGAACTCACAGAGATCCACCTGCCTCTGCCTCCCAAGTGCTGGGATTAAAGGTGTGCGCCACCGCACTTGGGATTAAAGGCGTATGCCACCACACCGCAGTTTTCCCTGGACTTTCTAAAGAAGCTAAGTGTCTCAAGCCTCATACTAGTTAGGAAGTTTAAAAGTTGTGCACATATGGGTTAATCTTTATTTTCAGTGTCAAAAGCTTAGAAATTAAGCCTTCAATTTTTTCATTCTTACCATTGCACCTACACTTTTTCTAATTTTGTAAAATTTATTTATAAAAAACTTACCAAAAAAAACCCCACCAAAATTAACCAGACCCAAAGTCTATATATCTCCATGGACTTCTATACAGCTTGAATAGTGGTTCTGAATTCATAGAGCTTCATGTTAGATTTTACACTTCACTATCAAATACATTCTATGTACTTATTCACTGCCAAAAACAAAAAAGTCCATGATAGAATTAAAACTAGAAAAGCAACTATCTTTATACCCTCTTTCACAGTTCATGTCCATTACCTTCATTTAGTCCTTTCCCACGCCCTACTATTTAGGTCATTAGTTCTCAACCTGTGGGTCGTGACCCCTTTGAGGTCACAGGGGTCATATATCAGATATCCCGAATATCAAATATTTGGATTACGATTCATAACAGTAGCAAAATTACAGTTATGAAGTAGCAACCAAAATAATTTTATGGCTGGAGGTCACCACAACCTGACCTCCAGGAACTGTATTAAAGAGCTGCAGATTTAGGAAGGCTGAGAACCATTGCTTTAGGTGTTTTTGTTCTCTGCTATTGTATTTTTTAATTACGTGTCTGTGTGTGGGTATCTGCACATGGGTGGTGGTGCCCTCAGAGACTGAAGGCATTGGGTCCCTTGGAGCTGCAGTTACAGGCAATTGTAAGCCACCCCATGCGGCTGCTGGGAACTGAACTCAGATGATCTGTAGGAGCTGGGTATGAGCCACCTCTCCACTCCCACACCCCAAGTCCACATTCTAATGCTTCTTTCCTCCTTTGTGCTGAACTGACCTGTATTTACAGAATCTGATCCAAGTTCCTTCTCCCTCTGCTTTCCTGTTTGCCATATCCTCCTATGTTCTCTAGCTCCCTTGACTTGAGCCCACATGCAGCAGCTCTGTAGCCCCAGCATCGCTAAAGTGAGATGGGAGACAGAGCCAGTGGAACTAGCTGGAAGCTTGCAAGTGCACCATAGCAGCAGAAATAACAAAAAATGAGGGGGGAAGGAGAGAACTGACTCCCCAAAAGTTTTCCCCCAACTATGACATACAAGCCATGCACATATGTGTGCACACACAAATATACAATGAACAAATAAACAATCCTGCAACTAAACCCAAAATTTGGGATCTAAATTCAATCCCAAGGCCTACACAATAGAAAAAAAACGATAGATCCCTGCAAGTTGTATGCTGAGGTCACTTGTACAATGTGGCGCACATACAAACATAAAGTTAATAAAAATGTGTAATAAGCCAGGCATGGCGGTGCATGTGTTTCACCCTAACCTGGGAGGCAGAGGCAGGCAGGTCTCTGTGAGCTTGAAGCCAGCCTGCTCTACAGAGGGAGTTCCAGGACAGCCAGACCCTACCTGTCACAAAACAAACAATTTCATAAAGCAAAATCTCTAAAAAATCATTAATGATATCAAGCTCAAAATCAAGACTTTTGGTTATATGAGTTTAAGCCACCAATATTTCTAATGTGAGACATTAAAACAGAAAACTAAATATTCAGTAAATAAAAATAAGTAGGGCTGAAGAGATGGCTCAGAGGTTAAGAGCACTGACTGCTCTTCCAGAGGTCCTGAGTTCAATTCCCAGCAACCACATGGTGGCTCCCAACCATCCATAATGAAGTCTGGTGCCATCTTCTGGCCTGCAGGTATACCTGCAGATAGAGCACTTGTATACATAATAAATAAATAAAAATCTTAAAAAATAACAATAATAAGTAATCCACTATGTGCTAATACAAATTATTATTTTATTTATTGTTTTATTTATATTTACCAGGCAGGTAGTGGTGGTACACACCTTTTAATCCCAGTGTGTAGGAGGCAGAGGCAAGTAGATCTCTGTGAGTTTAAGGTCAGCCTGGTCTACAGAGTGAATGTTAGGTTCAAGAAATGGATTTCTGAACCTGAATGTGGGGCAACTGAGGAATCACCAGGAACTCGAGAATGTTGCAAAAAGCAAGAGGCTTTTATTGGCCAACATGCTGGGGTCAACCTCACAGATTCTCCAGTCAAGGAGAGGGAGGAGACCCCGAACAGAATTTCAGTTCAGGTTAAATATGTTTCAGCAAGGCAGAATCAACCATCATCAAGTAACAGTACTTTGATTGGCTAGCATAGGTGACCTAGGAAACAAGGTGGGGATTTCCAAACTCATGACTGTTGGCAACTGTTGTTTCTGTTGTTCTCCCTGTTGCTCTGGGAACCACCCATACCCAAGCGGGAATTTGGCCTCCTGGTAATGGTTAGAGATTCCAAGCTCTGGGGAATAATGTCGTCAGTTTCTGGGGCAAGTTGACCTGGAATTTCTGGCCTACCTAAGTTCCCAGGCTTTTTAAAGCCTAACTAAAGTTTGGTCAAGTGAGTTGGGTCCTAACATGAGTTCTAGGATACCCAAGGTCTGTCTAAAAAAACCAAAACCAACCAAACAAACAAAAAAACTATATTTACAAACAGACACAGAGATTGGCTCTGTTTTGCCCTTTTCTCAAGTCTCTCTTGAGATTGATGCTGTTTATTAAAAAATCACCGAAAGCTAGGCCAGGTGGTGGTGGCGCACACCTTTAATCCCAGCACGTGGGAGGCAGAGGCAGGTGGATCTCTGTGAGTTCAAGGACAGCCTGGTCTACAAAAAGAGTCCAGGACAGCCAGAGCTGTTATACAGAGAAACCCTGTCTTGAAAAAACCAAAAAAAAAAAAAAAAAAAAAAAAATCACCGAAAGCTTTGGAAGGAAGGGACCTTCAACAAGAAAAGATGATGGCTGGAAGAACATTTCCATGTTAGCATCTGCTACTCTTATGTCCAGTTTAGTCATAATCAAGAAGTGCCTTCACTGCTTCGGAGAACAAGTTAGTAATGGCACCACTTCCCTCACCTCTTACTTTAAAGATAGCCCTGAAAAAGTCACTGCATGCCATCAACACACAACCATGACATGGGATCATTTCTTCTTTCATGATTGTTTTGAAATTTCTTTTTTTTAAATAAATAAATTTATTTATTTGTTGCTTCAGGTTACATCTCCATCATATTGTCCTCTTTCCCCCCTTCCCAGTCCCGCCCTCCCACCCTCTACCACCTAACCCTTCCATCCCATTCCTCTGGAGTGGAGTGTTCCTACATAACAGTCCCTTGCCCCAGTTCAGAAGTCATATGAGGGCCAAGAGCCTCCTTATACACTGGGGCCTACAAGGCAGTACCACCAGTGAAAAGTGTCTCATTGCCAGGGAGAGAAAACTAAAAAACAAACAAACAAACAAACAAACAAACAAGTCTATGTCCATGTTCCCTTTGGTGCATTGGTTGTAGTATAGATATCCTGTCCTATATAGCTAAAATCCTACTATAAGTGAATAGATGCCATGTGCATCCTTCTGAGTCTGGGCTAGCTCACTCAGGATGAGCTTTTCTAGTTCCATCCATTTGGCTGCAAATTGCATAATTTCATTGTTTCTGATAGCTCAGTAGTATTCCATTGTGTAGATGTACCACAGTTTTTTAATCCATTATTCGGTTGAGGGACATCTGGGTTGTTTCCAGTTATTACAAATAAGGCTGCTATGAACATAGATGAGGAAACTTCCTTATGATTCTGTGAGGAGTTATTTGGGTATATACCCAGAAGTGGTATGGATGGGTCCTGAGGCAAAGCTATTCCAAGTTTTCTAAGATATCGCCATACTGACCTCCACAGTGGTTGTACAAGCCTGCACTCCCACTAGCAATGGAGGGGTGTTTCCCTTTCTCCACACCCTCGCCAGCATGTGCTGTCATTTGAGCTTTTGATCTTAGCCATTCTGACAGGTGTAACATGGAATCTCAGAGTCATCTTGAGTTGCATTTCTCTGATGATTAAGGATGTTGAGCATTTCTTAAAGTGTCTCTCGGCCATTAGGGATTCCTCCTTTGTGAATTCTCTATTTAGCTCCGTCCCCCATGTTTTGATTGGATTATTTGGTTTCTTGGCATTTAATTTCTTGAGTTCTTTGTAGATTTTGGATATTAGCCCTCTGTCAGATATGGAGTTGGTGAAGATTTTTTCCCAGTCTGTAGGCTGCCGTTTTGTTTTGAAATTTCTAAAACTCTGTAGTACACTAAGATGCTCTGTCCATGATCTTCTGATGTAAGGGAAACTCTTTTTCTTCTCAAATGAGATCATTCCACCTTTATTCCCTTATATGATATGAATTATGCACATCTAATTCCACCTACTTTTAGGATGTTGGGCTAGTCTTGCTTGCTGCCTTGCTCTGGGGATCTCCTGAGGCCACAATCTCAGCACTACCACCAGCAAGTGAATTCTGTGATTCTCATGAGCTGCCTCCACAAGCCTCTTAATATCTGGCTCAGTAGAGGGCATCTGTCTTGGCAGGGCCAGCAGTACTAAGGATGACAAATGAATTGCCTGGGGACAGTATCTAAGGAGACGCAGCTTACTTTGTGCACGTGGAGAGAGTGCCAGCCCTGTGCCCAGGCCAGCCTGCCTGACTCATTCAAGCCCTGCCCTGTCTCATAGGAAAGTTGTTTGGGGCCCAGAGACCTCAGATCACACCTTCAAATTATTGAAGATTAGCCGGGCGTGGTATTGCATGCCTTTAATCCCAGTACTTGGGAGGCAGAGGCAGGCAGATCTCTGTGAGTTCCAGGCCAGTCTGGTCTACAGAGTGAGTTCTAGGACAGCCAGGGCTACACAGAGAAAATTTTTCTTGAAAAAAAAAAAAACCAAAAAAACAAAAAACCAAACCAAACAAATCAATTTAAATAATTCTGCATAAAGGACAAAAAAGTAGAATTATGTCAAAAGTGAAGGGGAAAAGAGATCCTAGAGGGAAAAAATCAAAAAAGCCATTTTTGAACTGGAGGGTTTATGAGTTTCATAGAAGCAGAATTTAAATATACATATTATTTATTCTTTGAGAATTTCATACTTGTATTTTATAAATTCACAATGTATTTTATAAAATTAGGCCTTTAAGTCAGGCATGGTGGCTCCTGCCTATACCAACTATACTCAGGAGACGGAGAGAATGAATCAGGAGCTCAAGGGCAGCCAGATCCATACAGTAAGATCCAATGATGGTTCTGCCCCAACACCAAACAGTACAAATGGGAGGAACACGTCTAAGAAGGCAGTAATGCAAGAAGGTAAACAAAGTCTGATCTAAATAGTATCTGAGGAGTTCTTCATCAGATTATCAACTGAACACCTTTGAACACATGGTAGCACGAGATCCAACGGATACTGAGAAAGGTGGGTGAGAGGCAGGGAGAGCGAGGAAGAAAGATATACCTAGAAATTATAACTAATAGGAAATGGTGGGTGAGGACATGGAGATGAAGAGGACAGTGACAGACAGACAGACAACCCGGGCAGTGACAGACAGACAACCCGGGTTTCTAATACCTATTTACTGGACACACAATGATGACAGGCAACTACAGACTTTAGAGAAAGAAGCTGAAAGAAGCATTTGGTTTTAAACATTCATATTAACATAAATCATCTAGGTAAAACTATCTAAAATACACTAGATAACAGGGGTTATTCAGAAGCAAAAATTCCTTTAGAATATTAGGTTTTTAAAAAGTTCATGTGGGGCAAGGTACTTTGTGGCACACCTTTAATGTCAATACTTCAGTGGCACAGGCAGGCAGATCTGTGTGAGCTCAAGGCCAGCCTGGTCTATAAAGGGAGCTGGAGGCCAGCCAGAGTTACATAGTGAGACCCTGTTTTAAAAAAAAAAAACGTTTATACAACTATTTGGTTATAAAACCACACTGGAGCCAGGTGTGGTGGTGCACTCCTTTGATCTCAGTGCTCAGGAGGCAGAGGCAGGTGGTTCTCTGTGAGTTCAAGGCCAGCCTGGTCTACAAAGCTAATCCAGGACAACCAGGGCTATTAAACACAGAAATCTTGTCTTTTCTTTGTGATATCCAGGAGGTACGCCACTGGGAGAAAAACAAAAACAAAAACAAAACCCACATTGGCAATAACAAAGGAGCATTAATACAGAGCTATAGACCTTAGAGTTTACGAACAACTTGGGAATTGTTATAAAGTAACTCCCATTAGAACTGAGCTAATTAGAAACACGTCTGCAAACCTACCTCAGCTGCTTTGCCGTTATAAAGGCGAAAGTGATTGCATGCCTTAAGGTTGAGTGCGATGGTACTATCAGGAATTTGCTGAAGGTAAACAGCCAGGACTTCTTGAGACACATCATAGTAATCCAATTTGTAGTAGCAGAGGGCCACATAAACATTGAGGGCCAGGTATTCCCTGTTACCAGAAAGATACAAACTGAAGCATAGTTCACAGAAATGTCTAACTGCAAAGCTCAAATGCACAATAAAGCAAAAAGGATAGGGCAAGGATCTCCCCTGGAAGGAAGAAACCAAGATATACAGTTAGTACATTTTCTTTCTCTTTTTGAGTTGTAATATTTGAGTGTCTTTAAATTAGCTTTGATTTACTTCTCTTTTATAAAAAATGTTTTATTGGCATATATTCTACATAATTGGTTGCTTATGACATATTTCACATACACATATAACGTATTTTGATGGCATTCAGCCCCCATTATGCTCTCTTGTCCCCCCTTCCATTCCTACTCATCCCCTCCCTCTTTTCTATTAGTTTCCCTTCTCATGTCTTTTTGTGTATGTGTGTGAACCAGTGAGTTTAATTAGGGCTACTTACTAAGACGAGGATTAGGGGTTATTTATACAAACATGGGCAACTTTCCAGTGGCTATCTAACCACTGATAGAAATGTTCCTCTCTTCCTCAACAGCTATTAACTGTTTCTCTCTCCTCAGGTGAAACCTCATAAGTCCTCTTCCCCAGCAACCATTAACTGTCTATTAGTCCTCAAGGCAGGGCAGGGTTCATAAGCATCCCCTCCTCCATATTGGAATGATGAATGTCCCAATTTCCTGCTGGAAGTATTCAAGAGTACCCCAAAGGCAGCATTCTTCAACACACCACCCTTTCATCTTACATTCTTTCCACTCCCTCTTCTTTAATGTTCCCTGAGCCTTTGAGGGAGTGATAAAGATACTTCACTTAGGGAACATGGCTTTGACCTGTTATGAGTTTGTCCATAATTAATGCCACCAACCACTGCAAAAAGTTTTTCTGGCCAAAGCTTGCAGCAGCACTAATCTACAGGTATAAAAATAAACATTTAAAAGGCAATTTGAGATGGACATCATATCCCTGTAGAAAAACAACAGCAGCTTCTGTACTAGGACCAATAACTTTTATAGTTATAGGCTTTTAACCAGTGTTACAGTACCAAAAATGAATTCCCCTTGAGGAAAAGGCCTCAAATCCAATCAGAAGGCAGTTGGTTGCCCACATAACAGTTGTACCACTATTGCACTAGTGGGCAATCTTGCCTAGCATGTTGGTGGCTTAGTACACAGGGTCTACAGCTGAGTAAGAGTGTTGATGACAATTCTTCCAGCATTGTGAAAGCTAGTCAGGTGTTGTGGTTTAATGAAAATGGGACACATATGCTCATATATTTGAATTCTTGGTCCACAGTTGGTGGAACTATTTGGGAAGGATTAGGAGGTATGGACTTGTTGGAGGAGGTACGCCACTGGGAGAAAGAGCTGAGGTTTCAAAAAGCCTAAGTTCATTCCCAATTAGCTCTCTCTTTCTCTGCCTCATGGTGTTGTCATAAACATGTTAAGCTCTTGGCTACTTCCCCAGCACCATGGCTGCCTGCCACAATGCTCCCCTACCATGGTGGTCATTGAATCACATCCTGAAACTGTAATTAACCCTCAAATTAAATGCTTTCTTTTATAAGTTGCTTTGTTCATGGTGTCTCTTCACAGCAATAGAACAGTAACTAAGACACCAGGGGAAGAAGCTTCCAGCTCAGTTCCAGCTAGATTTCTCTGTATCTTGCAACAAAAGTATGTGGACTCCTCAATATTGGGACATCTAGTTCTATGGTAACCTCTAGCTCTGGTGAGTAACCAACAGCAATGGCAACAGCGTTTATTGTCCCAGGGCTTGAGGGCCTTCCTAGTCAACAATTCATAAGGATTAGCCCACACTTGGAACTGGGATTTTCATTTAATATCATGTATGTCTGTACACCATGTGTGTCCCTGGTGCCCATGAAGGCCATAAGAGAGCATCCTCTGCTGCCATGTCCAGGCTTAAATAATGCATTCTTTTTGTTGTTATTTTATAAATTATTATTAACTTTTAAAAATAACATACAAAGTAACAGGTTTTATTATGGCATTTTCATATATATGAATCATTATATTTTGTTCTAAGTTTTCCTCCTCCCCCAAGGCCAAAAAGGGTAATATCTTTCCCAAAGGTAAAAACTGATTCTTATGGGAAGGTGAAAAAAAATATTCATTTTATATAAACACATACACACTATATATATATATATATATATATACACACACACTATATATATATATTTCCGCCTAGGGAAGGTGATGCACTCTTTTGGCCTTGACACATACCAGACACATTTGGTGCACATACATGCAGGCAAAACGCCCATACACATAAAATAATAAAACTAAAAACAAAAACAACACAAGAAAAAGGGTAGAGAAAGTGTGATATGAACAATATCCAAAGAGTTCTTAAACTCATCAAATAATCAATGAAATACATTTGAATATGTGATGGTATTAGGTCCAAAGGACAATAGGTTCTAAGCCAAATTAAGAACAAAGAAAACAAGCCGGGCGGTGGTGGCACACACCTGTAGTCCCCACCTGGGAGGCAGAGGCAGGCGAATCTTTGTGAGTTCAAGGCCAGGCTGATCTACAGTGTGAGTTCCAGGATAGCCAGGGCTACAAAGAGAAACCCTGTCTCGAAAAAACAAAAAAACAAAACAAAACAAAAACAAGAACAAAGAAAACTAATAGCCGGGCGGTGGTGGCGCACGCCTTTAATCCCAGCACTTGGGAGGCAGAGGTAGGCGGATCTCTGTGAGTTCGAGGCCAGCCTGGTCTATAAAGCGAGTCCAGGACAGCCAGAGCTGTTATACAGAGAAACCCTGTCTCGAAAAACCAAATTAAAAAAAAAAAAGAAAAAGAAAACTAATAAAATAGCAGATACTCCAAGAGATCTGTCAAGAACACAGACCTGTTATCCAGCAGTATCCGCTTGTATATATCAATAGCTTCTTGGTAATGGGATCGCATGTAGTGGATTGAGGCCAAACTAAGCTGGTCTTCTTTGATATCCTGAAGATTCTGGTGAAAGTTCATCAATTTCTTCTCATCATTAAACTACAATTGTGAGAAAAGACATGCACAGATTCACATTCGTGTGAGAGAAAATCACAGGGGGTGGTGCCTGAACGCCTCTCTGGCCACTGTATCCCTATTTTCTCCATCTCTTAGCTCCTCATCTCTTTGCCCCTGCTGTAGAGAAAGGATGAGAATGATCTCTGGAGACAGCCGTGGCAATGAAAAGGCCATAAGTTACAACTACGATTTATCACTTGATATCTCCACCCTACTCACTTTTTTCCTTATGTTTTCTGCCTTTCTTCCCCCCCCTTTCCATTTTTTGCCCTCATCCCTTAACAATTCTTTCCCAATCTTTTGTATTTCTTTTTCTTCAGCAAGTAGTATATAATCAAAATGTATTTGTCATCACGTAACTTCGTGAACACAATTTTAAATTTTCTGTTCTAGGTGTTTCATCTTCTCTTCAGTTACCATATGTGGCTGTTGTTTTAGGCTATCAGAATTCAACGTTTATGCTTATGTTATTAGAATGTAGCTATAAATAATAACTGCCTTTGTTTATACATGAGATTGAACTGATACATTTTGTATGTAACTCCTGATATATAGACTATTCACTTCTTCCTGGTACTTCAAATCTTTTATTTTTATTTTTTTAAGATTTATTGATGTTAATTTTATGTGTATTTGTGTTTCCCAGCATATATGTAAATGCATTCAGTGCCCATGGAGGACAAAAGAGGGCACTGAGTTCTCTGGAACTACAATTACAGACTGTTGTGAACTGCTATCTGGGTGCTAGGAACCAAACACAGGTCCTGGGCAACAAGTGCTCTTAACAGCTATGCCATCTTTCCAGCCTCCTTACATCTTTCCTTTAAAGAATCTGTTCTGGGCTGGAGAGAAGGCTCAGAGGTTAAGAGTGCTTCTATTAGTTGCTCTTCCAGAGCTCCTGAGTTCAATTCCCAGCAACCACATGTTGGCTCACAACCATCTATAATGGGATCTGGTGCCCTCTTCTGGCATGCAGGTGTACATGCAGATAGAGCATTCATACACATAAATAAATAAATCTAAAAAAAATAAATAAAAGGGCCAGGCGTGGTGGCACACGCCTTTAATCCCAGCATTTGGAAGGCAGAGGCAGGTGGATCTCTGCATGTTTGAGTTCGAGGTCAGCCTGGTCGACAAAGCAAGTCCAGGACAGCCAGGGCTATTACACAGAAAAACCCTGTCTCAAAAAAAAAAGAGTTGCTTTGATCATGGTTTCTCTTCACAGCAATAGAACAGTGACTATGATAGTGGGGTTCTAAGAAGCAGGGCCCTGCCTCCTGCAAAGATATAACTACTATTAAGGGGTGGGCTTTAATAAAGAGAGACTGGCCCTTTATTTAGCTCAAATGATGACTGACTTTAAGATGCTACCTAAAATTCCCAGATAAAAGCATAACTTGAAGCCGGCGGTGGTGGCACACGCCTTTAATCCCAGCACTTGGGAGGCAGAGGCAGGCAGATCTTTGCGAGTTCAAGGCCAGCCTGGTCTACAAAGCGAGTCTAGGACAGCCAGAGCTGTTAAACAGAGAAACCCTGTCTCGAAAAACCAAAAAAAAAAAAAAAAAAAGCATAACTTGAATGATTTCGGGTAAGCAGCCAGACACCTGGGGTAATTTTTTTTTTTAAACATTTATTTATTTCTTCAAGTTACATCTTAAACACAGTCCATCCCCACCCCTGGGGTAACTCTTAATGTGACACATGAACATAAAAATTTCATTCTCAATATAAGAGTTTTGCTTTCTGCCTTAGTCAATAATCTAGAATTCCTTTCTAGATAAATTTGGCTAGTAACCAGTGTTAATGGGAATACCCAAAACCAAAAGAATAATTTTTGTTAGCCTTATCCTGGGGATTATCCTATATACAAGAAGACAATTTATAACAATAAAAGTCCTCCCTTAAAAGTCCCTAAGTAGACTAATTAACTAAGAAAGGTAAGATACTTAAAAAACATTAACAGCTTGTCTAAATCACTGTTCTATTGTTGTGAAGAGAAACTATGACGATGGCAACTCTTAAAAAAGAGAGTATTTAATTGGGGACTGGTTTACAGTTTGAGAGTTTTAGTCCATTATCATCATGGCAGGCAGGTAGATGCTGGAGCAGCTACATCCTAACAATCTGCCGGTAGAGCAGACTGAGCCTGGCATGGGCTTTTGAAACGTGAAAGCCCACTCCTAGTGACACACCTCCTCCAACAAGGCCAGCTGTACTCCAACACCTCCTAATCCTTGTCACACAGTGCTACTCCCTGATGACTAGGCATTCAAATATATGACCCTATGTGGCCATTCTTACTCAAACTAACACACAGCTATGCTAATGCTTTGAAATTACAGACACATCGTTTTAATACCTAATATTCTAGACTTAAGGATAAGCTCACTTTATTAACAACAAAAAAAGAAGTCACCTCACAAGTATATAAACTAAAAATGACTAGTAAATTCAAGAAAAACATAAGATTCTGCTGTAACATTACCTTATATTTTGGTTTGCTCCCTTGTGTGTCTTTTAGACATTGTTAGTATGACAAATATTAATGATCATACCATTTTCCTTTTTTATTTTTATTTTTTTTAGGTTTTTTGAGACAGGGTTTCTCTGTTTATCCTGGCTGTCCTGGACTCACTTTGTAGATCAGGCTGGCCTTGAACACACAGAGATCTGCCTGCCTCTGCCTCCCTAGTGCTGGAATCAAAGGTGTGCACCACTACACCCAGTATACCATTTTCCTTTTAATTTCATTGGATTTTTTTTCTCTAACTTGTTCTCTTTTTTGTTTGTTTTTATTTAAACATTTATTTATTAATTCAAGATCCTTTTGTTTTGCCAGAGCATCAACATGTAACTACCAGCCTGTTCTTATTACATTCATGAGCTAGTCTTATAAACCAGAATGTCTTTGATATACTGATAACACAAGAGAGAACTGTGCCATTAATAAAGTAAAATGGTGTGTATTTATACATGCATAATGTGTCTTCATCTTTCCAACATTCCTATAGTCAACAAGATGTGAGATTTTGCTTTAAGTTTTAATGACTTGCTAACATCACAGTTCTCAGGTACCTCTTTGTTTTGAGACTAATTTTAGGATTGGGCATAAAAAAAATCTGTTGCATAAAGTATTGTGTATGTGCTTTGAGGTCCCATTTAATGATATCCTCTTAGTTCCCCTGAATGAAGATCCTCTAAACACCCAGCTCCAAAGATCTTTCAATGTGTCCTAAGCCCAGACAAGCTGAGACTTTTGATCCCTGGATAGGCGGGGTCTTCACTTTTGTTCTCCTGTGAAGAAGTTCTAGAAGATGGTTAGTCAGTCTTCAGCAACCCTTAAAATTAAGGGACTAGAGCCTGGAGAGACAGCTGGGCATTAAGACTGCTGGCTGCTCTAGAGGACCTGGGTTCAGTTCCCAGCACCCACATGGCAGGTTACAACCATCTGTAACTCCAGTTCCAGGGGATCTGACACTCTCCTCTGACCTGCAGGCAAAATACCCATATACATAAAATTAAACATTTTAAATTAAGGAACTAAAGTCTCGAGTAGGGAAATTGAGGCAGGACAGAAAGATAGGGAATTATGGTGAAATGGAGAGAAAAGGGTGAGAGAGAGGAGAATCTCCTCCAATCTGAGAAAGGCAGGAGACTTCAGACTTTACTGATGAGGGCCTAATGGTCAAAAGAGGCAATATGCGTCTTCCAAAAGGTGCCTTGAATGTGCTCCCACAGGGCCAGATGATCATTCCCAGAGACACTCTGGGCCTCCAGCACAGCAGTCAGGCCACAGTGACACAAAGCCTTTTGCTCCCCACACTCTCTACCACACTAAAATGATGTCCTTCAGAAAGCCTTGTAACATTTTTACTGAGAAAAAAACCTTTAACTTTCAATCCTTTAAAAAATTGTACTCTTGGGCTGGAGAGATGGCTTAGAGGTTAAGAGCACTGACTGCTCTTCCAGAGGTCCTGAGTTTGATTCCCAGCAACCACATGGTGGCTCACAACCATCTATAATTAGATCTGGTGCCCTCTTCTGGCCTGCAGGCATACGTGCAGATAGAACACTGTATACATAATAAATAAAACTTTAAAAAAAATTGTACTCTTTGGGCAATTTTAAAAGAACAGAGGGCCTTCTTATCCCACTTTACACATGGAGCCAAACTGTGAAGGCTTTCTTCTGCGTCTCTCCCTTGAGAAGTCCACACTTATCCTGTAGGACGTAGGCTTTGTGCTTATGTTCTCTCTCTCTTTCTCTTTGTGCACCTTTATTTCTGCAGTTAATAAATCCAACATTGCCTCAAAAGAAAAAAAAGAATGTTTCCAAAAAAATAAATACTGAAGCTGATTTGCAGTTTGATCACTAATACACTACAGATGTGTGGGTGTGTACATGTGCACACACACACACATGTACAGTTGTACACGCATGTGCTTATGTGATACTAGAGAACAAGGCTGGGCTTCAAGCATGCCATACGAATGCTCCATCAGTGAATATGTCCTCATTTTCTTGAGCCCCAGCATTCCCTCGTAGAGCATACTGGCCTCAAGCTTGTGGCAATCCTCCTATCTCTGCTTTCCCAGGACCACAGACCTGTGCTGCCAAGGCTGGGTTACCTAACCCTGACTGTGAGAGGCAGAGGGTCGCATGTACTGAGTTCCAAAGTCCAGCCGGCAAAGCTCTTAATTGGTGCTCACTTTTTCTTATTCAGACTCCACTCAGTTTAGTTCAGAAAAGAGGAAAACAAAAGTTTCAAAAGTTTTCCTTCTTTTGTTTTTTTGAGGGTTTTTTTTTTTTTTGGTGGGGGGTTGTTTTTTCTTCAAGACAGGGTTTCTCTGCGTAGCCCTGACTGTCCTGGAACTCACTTTGTAGACCAGGCTGGCTTCAAACTCTGAGATCTGCCTGACTCTGCCTCCTAAGTGCTGAGATTAAAGGCGTATGTCACCACCACCCAGCAAGTTAATATTTCGTTAGCCTGAACGTTGGAAAATGTCCCCCCCAAAAAAAAAACAACAACAAAGGGAAGTGATTGGGTGAACTGTGGTCTTTCTGTCTATTAAAGGTATAATGATAACAGTAAGTGAAGGTTCAATTAAAGTTTTGCAGATTTTACCAGACTTAAAAACATCAAGGAGGCTATCTCAGCTTCAGTCAATATGTTAAATGAAGTTTTCCAGAGAACCTAGAAATCAAAGGGTATATATGGCACACCCTATTTTTAAATTAAAAGACAGAAAGTTGGGAAGCTAATTAAGAAAGATTTCATAGCCCAAGAGCTACCATTTATCTCTTCTGTAGACTACCTTATGACATAAAAAGAGATGATACATTTTTTTTAAAGACTTATTTATTTATTATGTATACAGTGTTCTGTCTGCAGGTACATCTGCAGCCAGAAGAGGGCGCCAGATCTCATTGTGGATGGTTGTGAGCCACCATGTGGTTGCTGGGAGTTGAACTCATGACCTCTGCAAGAGCAGCCAGTGCTCTTAACTGCTGAGCCATCTCTCCAGCCTGAGATGATACATTTTTAATGGAAAATCTGGACTTAAAACAGTGGATATAGTATGATCCAAATTTGATAAACTTTTTTTTTTTTTTTGGTTTTTCGAGACAGGGTTTCTCTGTGTAGCCCTGGCTGTCCTGGACTCACTTTGTAGACCAGGCTGGCCTCGAACTTGCAAAGATCCGCCTGCCTCTGCCTCCCAAGTGCTGGGATTAAAGGCGTGCGCCACCACTGCCCGGCATGATAAACTTTAATAAAATAAAATAATCTATATTTTCTAAACGATATGGGGCTAATAGTGTAGCTCAGTGGTAGAGTATATGTTTAACATGCATGATGCCCTCAGTGTGATCCCCAGCACTAAAGAAAGGAAGAAAAAAAAGTGTGGGGGGGAAGAAAGTGGGAGGAGAGAGAAAGTGAAAAAGATGAATTTTTTAAGACTAGATGAATAGGGCTGGTGTGGTAGAAGTTAGGCCTTTGTGAATTGGTAGGTAGTTCAGATTAGCATCTGGCAGCACATAAGGAGGAGTTTGATGTTCTTTAACCTGTTGAAATTGACAAAGCCAAGATTGTAGCCAGAGAATACACCCTGTTGGGAGGGCGTGTCCAAGAAACCGTGCAAGTCATGCAGATGACATCAGTTGCTGTGAGAAGCAACAGGACCAATGGACATCTAGAAATCTCGTGGACCCTCAAGACCACCAAAGATCGAGAGATATATGAGCCAGAGAAATCTACTTGGTCTCCCTCTTCCTCCTATTCTCACTGACTGAGAAGTCACACTGGAGAAGTACATAGCAAGGTATGCCATTTACAGAATTTAGACTGCAATAGAGGCAAAAGTATGGCATAAAACCTGGTGAGAATCCCTTGAAGGCATCTGTCCTGGGACCCCAGAGCACCGGAAGCATGAGCATCACAAGTGGAGTTCGGAAATCGCTTTAAGAGTCTTTCAGCCGTGAGGTTTGCCTGGACCAAAGAGACCGTGGAGGCAAGTCTTAACTGATGAAAAAAGCCGGCCTCAGTTTGGGGGTTGGAACAGACTGACTTTATAAACCGGCCACAATTTGATGGTTGAAATAAACTGGCCGTGCAAACTGGCAAAGTAAGGCCCAACTAACACTATGCTTTGAAAAGGACTGACTGCCGAGACTACGGTAAAACTTAAGTCATCCTGCATGGACCTACGCTAAGAATATTAATATTCTTTAAGAAAGTTAAAATAGTGTTAGTTAAGTGTTTTTAGATAGGTATTAGAGTGTTCTTAGATAGATTATAGGTTTTAGATTATAGGATTTAGGTATTTTATAGGTGTTTATTAAGTATTAATAAATATGTGTATATAAATAAAAATATTCTGTTATAGGCTGGAGAGATGGTGGTTAAGAGCACTGGCTGCAGCCAGCCATGGTGGAGCATGCCTTTAATCCCAGCACTAGGAGGCAGAGGCAGGTGGATCTCTGTGAGTTCGAGGTCAGCCTGGTCTAAAAAGTAAGTCCAAGACAGACAAAGCTATACAGAGAAACCCTGTTCCGAAAAACCAATAAATAAATAAATGAATGAATGAATGAATGAATGAATGATTTTTTTTTTTTAAAGCACTGGCTGCTCTATCAGAGGACTTGGGTTTGATTCTCAGTACCTACATGGTGGTAAATTCTTTTGTAAATCCAGTCCCAGGGAATCTAACACCCTCTTCTGGCCTCCTTGGGTATTAGATGGTGCAGACATATATGCTGGCAAAACATCCATTCACACAGAATTAAATAGTAATATTAATTAAATAGTAATAATAACAATAATAAAGTCTAGAAAAAGAGCAGGAAATGTTGATTACTGTGTGAGTCTTCTTCTTTTTTTTTTTTTTTTTTTTGGTTTTTTTGAGACAGGGTTTCTCTGTGTAGCTCTGGCTGTCCTGGACTCGCTTTGTAGACCAGGCTGGCCTCAAACTCACAGAGATCCGCCTGCCTCTGCCTCCCAAGTGCTGGGATTAAAGGCGTGCGCCACCACCGCCCGGCTTGTGTGTGTCTTCTTAAAAATTATTTCTAAAAGAATATGATGAACTTTTTAAAATAAGAAAACACAAAATATTTCTTGAAATCAAATCAGAGGCTTCCATTTCTAAAAATAGTGGACTTGTTGGGAGCGTAGTCCTGTCACCAAGAACAACTAGAAGTGAAAGCTACTAGAAATCTAGGTGGGGGCACCAAAGTTACAAACTTAATGAAGATCTGTGATGCCAAGATCCCAACGAGATGGAGAGGATGGGTATACAGTACCCGCCAAGATGAGTCCAGCAACACTTATCCTTTAAGGACTCTGGTTAATTCTTAACTGGTGGCTGAGTTGCCAAAAGCTAAGCACAGCTTGTTGGAGTCATGTGGGCTTGATGGACAGACATTAAAGGCTGTCAGTGAGAAGCCCTGGAGGGATAACCTAGCAAGGGAGGCAAAGTAGAAATCCACCAGGTCTCAGAACAGCTGAAAATGGCTGACATCGTTGACGGGACTCAGTCCATTTGCTCCTATCTCATGTGTCTGCAGTCACAAAAGCAAATCTTTTGTGGAAGATGACAAACTATCTAGAACCTCAAATTACCTTCATATTATCATCTAGAGTAGCCATAATTCAATGTGATACGATCAAGCATACAAGAGATAAGTACATTAGACCAAAAATTAGCTGTCTATAGAATTCTTAGATATAGGCTTTAAAATAACTGCTATCAATATGTACTGAAATTAGAAAGTTTTAATTAAAGATTTAAAATGTTAAAATTAAAATATAAATTCTGGAAAAGAACACAACAACTGAAATTAAGAACAAGTAGATGGATTTAATAAATGATTAGACATGGCTGGAGGAAGATTAGTAAGAAATTTCCTCAAAAAATATATAGAAAATAGGAGTGTTTACCATTACACAATGAAACTATCTGCATAGATACACATTACTGCAGTCCTACAAGGAGTCAACAAGAAAAAGACAAACAAACAAAAACCTTAAACAACCAAAAGAGCTTCAATATGCAAATGACATAGGCTATATAGTAACACTTAAGAGTCGGCATGATCGCAAGCTAACAGAGGGCAAGCGTGGAATTTTTAAAAAAACAATGCAAAAAGAATACAAGAAAGGAAAACAGATGGAATTATGGTCATTTGGGACAAATGGAAAACAAGCAGTCAGATGGCAGCTGTTGGCCTGGGTGTGGTAGTGTGTACCTTTAACCCCAGCAGTGGGGAAGTTAATGTGTTTGAGGTCATCTTAGGCCTTGCAGCAAGTTTCAGTCCAGCCTACACAACAGCTGATCATATCTCAAAAGCCAAGGGCTCTGGATATAGCTTAGTGGCAGAGCAATGCCTAACATACACAAGGCCCTGGATTTAACTCAACACTGTAAAATAATAATAATAATAGTAATGTTGCTGTGAAAATTTTAAATGTACCAAATATACTTTTATATGTTACTTGTTTGTGATTTGATTAACTTTCTGTAAAACAATTTAGCAACATTAACAGAAATTTCTAGTTAAGTATTTTCCACCACTGTTGACAAAAGAAAGAAATAAAATGTTTTTAAAGCAAGAAATGTGGAATGAGTACATGAATACCTTGTGAGCCAGGTGGAACAACAGGCGATTTTGAAGCCGGCTTTTTGGAGCTGAAAAAACAAAAAGAACCATGTTGCGTGATAATTCAATAGTTGGCCTTGAGGGATGACTCAGTGGTTAAGAGCACTTGCTGCTTTTGCAGAGGACCCAGGTTCAGTTCCAGGCACTCACATGTTTACAACTGTTCATAACTCTAGTTCCAGAAGATCTAGTGCCCTCTTCTGGCCTCCAAGAGAACATGCAGGCAAAGCACTCCCACACATGAAATAAAAAATGAATTTGGGGGAAATTTTTTCAATGGTCTATGAAAGTTAGTCCCTTGCCTGGATAAGATTAGACTCAGGTGGACCACCTCAATCCTTACCTAGCAGTTTGCTTCTGCTAGAATAAACAGAGTCTGGTGTCCACCCACAAGAGCAGCAGGAGAGCCAGAGGAGAGGTGTTCTAAGGTTCTGCTCTCTACCTGATACTGTTATGGGGTCCCACAGCCCAGCATTCCACAAACACAGTGTGGCCTGGCTCTGTTCTGTCCACACACTGAGCCAAACACTGGGAAGAGACAGTTATGTCACCTCAGAGCACACATGGATCCACCCACATTTTGCCATTCACCACAGTGGTCTTTCTCAATTCCTCCTGAAATCTCCTTTTCTAGAATTATACGCCCACATTTTTCTAATTCCAGAAGTATACTGTCATGTTTTCCTCAGTACCAGTCCACTCTATTCCAGGGATCTTTTGCCACCTTAAACAGGCATCCAAGAAAAAGGCTAACACCTTTCAAGTTCCAGTCTTCTTTGTAGTCTTGTCAATTTTCCAACTCTGGACAATCAATTCTATATCTCTTTTACAGAACAAAATTATACTTCAATGCATGAAAAAAAAATTTTAAGTACAGAAATGAAGCTGGCTCCTGTGATCATCCTTATGTGCCTATCAATCTTCTCAGAACAAAATCTTAGAAACATGAGACAGTCCCCTAAGAGACCTGGTGATTACATTTGGAAAATTCACACTAGCATATATGGAAAAAAAAAATGGAACACCAATTAAGAGTTGTTTCAAGTTCCCCATTTTCCCTTAAAAATGGGGTAAGTTTTATACATATATGAATTCTACTCTGAAAATCATTTTCCCTAACAATTTCTTTTGGTGGTGGTGGGAACAGGGTCTCTCTATGTAGCCCTGGCTGTCCTGGAACTCTCTCTGTAGATCAGGCTGGCCTTGAACTCAGAGATCCATCTGCCTTTGGCTCCAGAGTGCTAGGACTAAGGTGTGGCCACAATGCCCAGATTCCTAACAATGTCTTAATCAATATTCCTATGCCCAATTTCATTACATTTCTGTAAGTTTCATTTGATTTGTATTCTAATTATCTTTCATCTTTTCTTTCATGTTTCTTTTTCCTCCCCTTCTTACTTACAAGCTTGAAAACAACACTTATGAAGGTGGAAGGGAGTCTTCAGGTGGGGATGGATCCTCAGGCTGGCTTCTCAGCTTCTTACTGTGAGCAATAAATCCCACCACAGAGTGGCTTTAGCAAATACTCCTAACTACTACGGTCGGTCACCTGAGGGCCACCTGTGGCACTTTTAAAGACACCTTGCCCCATCTTCTCCCAGCAAGGGTCTAAGTTTCATAGACAACTGAAGTTTTTAAATAGCAAAATTACTTTTCAGCCCTCATATCTGTGGTTGGGATTGAGGTTAATTCTATGGACAAGTACTTGTCCAACAAGCACTGGGCCTTGGACTAAGTCTCCAGCACCCAGAAAACAAAATACAGAGATTGTCTGACTGGATTTAAAAGTAAGAGAGAGTTTCAATTGTTAAGTTGAAATATCTCTAAGACACACACTTTAGAAGCAAAGATAAAAAACAGGTACAAAGCAAACACTATAAGAAAGAGTAGAACAATGGATAGAGACATTAAGCCAAAAATGATATTTAAAAAGCCTGTTTTACCTTTAAACCCAGCAGCTTCTGCTTGTTTATACATCCCAAGAAAAAAGTAGGTACAGGCCAAGTTTACCCACACTTCCGGATTGCAATTTTCCTCCTTTGTTGCGTTTTCATATTCCTGAAACAGACATTGAGTGACAGCCTTGCTTGACAGTAAAGCATTTTCTCTCCATTTCCTATAATGGAGAGGAGTTCTCGATGGTAGAGCAGCTTACACCTTCTCAGCAGTTCTCTACCAGAAGAGGCTAAGCTCATGTGTGATTCTACCCAAACAGGCTCTTGTACATAGAATTTATACTTTGTTTCTCCCTCATTTTTAATATGTCTTAGAAACCTTCAGAAATTAAAACAACTGAAATATATTTTACTAACTTAAAAAGACATACAGATGGGGTTTCTGGAGAGATGGCTAAGAACACTGGCTGTTCTTACAGAGGACCCAGGTTTGATTCCCAGCACCCACATGATGACTTACAATCATCCGTAACTCCAGTTTCGAAAGATACAATGTCCTCCTGGTCTCTGAAGGTACCAGGCATGCACCTGGTTCACATACACAAATGTAGGGAAATACTCACACCTCTAAAATAGATAAATCTAAAAAATATTTTAAATAAATATGAAATGCAGAGGTATAGCTCAATGATAGAATGCATACTTGGCCTGGGCCAGACCCTGAGTTCAGTCTCATGCTAATACTAATGTGTCATAGAGGCTCATTAGGATATGTATAAAAATACAGGGCAGGTAAGATACAGACTCACATGGCAGATCATAGTCTTTCTCCTTTCTATAAAGTTATTTTTTGGATTGAATTTAAAAATAATTTTATAATACTAATTTCTATTATTCATAAATAATACTATCAAATATGTTAAATACTCAGACATTATATTGGAGTGCTACCCATGGTCATAGTTTTGTGGATTTTATATATAAGTATTTTAGTTTACATATTATATAGCAAAGTGGGAAGCTGAGAAGGATAACTTCTCTGTAAGTATTTGCCTCTTATTTATTTGTTCGTTTCCTTGTTTATTTACTGGTTGGTTTTTTGTTTGTTGTTTGTTTGTTTGTTTTTTGAGGCAGGGTCTCTCTTTTTTTTTTTTTTTTTTGGTTTTTCGAGACAGGGTTTCTCTGTGTATCCTTGGCTGTCCTGGACTCACTTTGTAGACCAGGCTGGCCTCGAACTCACAGTGATCCGCCTGCCTCTGCCTCCCAAGTGCTGGGATTAAAGGCGTGCGCCACCACCGCCCGGCTAGCAGGGTCTCTTTTTATAGACCTGGCTATCCTAGAACTCACTCTGTAGACCAGCCTGCCCTTGAACTCAGAGATCTGCCTGCCTCTGCTTCCTAAGTCCTAGGATTACAGGTGTGGACCACCACTCCCTGGGTAGCTCTTTTTTTTTACTTAATTATAAACTAGCAGGTTTCCCTAAAGAATTTTCATGGTTTTAATTGACTCTCCCCTCATCTTCTTTAGCCTACCTTCTGAGTCCCCACTCCATACCCCTCCAAACACTCTCACCCCACACATATTTCCCCTTCCACTTTCATATTGAAGCAGAATAAGGTAGAAAAGACCAATTATTAGATACTGATATATTAATGTAGTGGTTTATGCAAAGCACTGCTTGTACTGCCTATCTGCCAAGCACAATGTCACCTGCACAGCTGAAATAACAGGCTATTGCCCTTAACAACCTACTGACTGCCATTGCAGCTTCTGGAAAATCTTGCTGGCTAACCTGCAAAACTTTACAGTTTTCAAGTATAAAATGAGAATACAGACTGGATCTGAGGTCAAAGCCTTTTAGGAGCTGCTGGGGCTTCAATCCCCCAGTGACAGCTCCTCTCTTCACCCCTCACTAGTGTCAGAGTGCTTAAGATCCCTGCAACAAGCCGGGCGGTGGTGGCGCACGCCTTTAATCCCAGCACTTGGGAGGCAGAGGCAGGCGGATCTTTGTGAGTTCAAGGCCAGCCTGGTCTACAAAGCGAGTCCAGGACAGCCAGAGATATTCAGAGAAACCCTGTCTCGAAAAACCAAAAAAAAAAAAAAAAAAAAAAAAAAGATCCCTGCAACACTGTTGCATGTACTCAGCTACCCTTCCCACCCCTCTCTGAATCATTATCTTAAGAAGGGTCAGGGCTGGAGAGATGGCTCAGCCGTTAAAGGCTAGGCTCACAACCAAAAATATAAGAAGGGTCAGTGGGGTGGGGCTGGAGAGATGGCTCAGCGGTTAAAAGCACTGACTGCTCTTCCAAAGGACCTGGGTTCAATTCCCAGCACCCACATGGCAACTGACAACTGTCTGTAACTCCAAGATCTGACACCCTCACACAGACATATATGCAGGCAAAACATCAATGCACATAAAACAAAATTAATTTTAAAAAGAAAGAAAAAGAAGAGTCAGTGGGTACCTTTACTAAAAGACACAGGATTGGGGAAGGCAGATAGGGCAATTTCTTTCTTTTTATTTTGTTTCCTCCTGCATTGTTTGACTGTTACCATGAGTATGTACCACATAAAGTCATTTTAAACACCGTTTGATTATTTTCTCAACTAACCTCCAAAGCTCTCTTGTAGTCACCCAGGTGAAAAGCACAGTATCCAATCCACAAGTTAGTATCATCTTCTTGCTCCCCAACATGGCGCTTGAACTTCACATTAATATTTCATGAAAAAAATCATAAAAAGTATTTTAATAATAAATGCCAAGCCAGGTGTGTGAGTTCGAGGCTACCCTGGTCTACAAATTGAGTCCAGGACAGCCAGGGATATACAGAGACCATGTCTTGAAATAAATAAATAAATAAACAAACAAACAAACAAACAAACAAATAAATAAATAAATTCCTTGTTTTTTGGTTTTATAAAGGTATGCTGAGTTACTGATAAACAAGCAGAATGCTAAGGAATAAAAGCCGGACAGTATGCGGTTCAGTTAAGCTTGTACTGAGAGGGATCAGCACAGCCACCTTCGAATTGTCAAGTAGTCCTTTTTTGTTTTTTTTTTTTTTTGTTTTTTTTTCGAGACAGGGTTTCTCTGTGTAGCTCTGGCTGTCCTGGACTCGCTTTGTAGACCAGGCTGGCCTCGAACTCACAGAGATCCACCTGCCTCTGCCTCCCGAGTGCTGGGATTAAAGGTGTGCGACACCACCGCCCGGCAAGTAGTCCATTTTTTTATCAGACCTTCTGGATCTGTTTTTCTGTGTTTGCTAGCACCTTACTCCAGAAAGTATGTGAGTTATCTAATAATTCTGGATGTTGTACAAAAATTATGGAAAACAATTAAAGCCAAATATCTGAAGGGTAGAGGCCAAGCAATGATACTAAGATCTCATGGCCAGTCCCTGTGGTAATGGAGATTTAACCTCATGTCTGTCTCCAAAATCCAGGCTTCCACCACTAGGCTCCGCACTGTGCAACCTGACATTTCCACCTTATTCTATTAGCATACATGTATACTTATTTGTAGGGAGTTAGATAAATTAAATTAGATTTAGAATATAGGGCTTTCTGATACTGTCTCTTAATTTGGGGCATGAAGATCATTATCAGCATGTGGACTAAAAACAGGAAACAAACAGGAGACTTAATAGACTGAAAAACAAGGTTGAAGTCAGGAAAAACAGGAAATACTCAATGGACTGAAAAACAAGGTTGTCAGAAAAACAGGAAAATGGACTTAAAGAAACAAAGTATCTGGCCTGACATTGTTTTCAGCTGCTAAGTGGGCGGAGCCCAAATTAAGCTGAAACAGAGTTCCTCCTATTTAAGGACAGTGCATGGAGCCCAAAAGGAGAAGATCTCTGAGAGTCCTGCTGAAAAAAGTGCTGGCCATCATTTGCTGGCCAGATCTCCCTGAAGCAGAAAGAAGCTGGTGAGCAAAGAAAGCCTGAGCAAGACACCAAAAGGTCAAGGACTAAACTCTGTGGCTCAGCTTTTGCCTAGAGGGGTTTGATCTGTCTGAACAGTGGCCTAAAGGAAACTGTGCCTGGCTTTAAGGACTCTGAGGTAGAGCGACAGAGTTGCTGATGTGAAGGGGCTGGGGTCTCCCAGAGAGAAGAAAGCATCAAGCCTTATTTAAGGTGAGACTGCAATAACCAACTTAACCTGACAAACCTGCATCTGAGAGATCCAAAAAAAGGACTGCTAAGTGTGCTAAAGAATCTACAACAAAGACTGTGTTCCTGACAACTGAGGACCTGCCCCAGAGACTGTATCATTCTAAAAGGTTAGAAAAATAGTTATCAATAGGTTTAGTGGATAGGTTAAAGGGGTTGTAAGAATTTATAGGATTAATAGTTAAGAAATTGTTGGTGTTTGTTATAAGTGAATATAGTAATAAATAAGTGTTAAATAATAATTAAAAAGTTTGGTTACACTTATTAATTGTTCATAACCCTTCTCTGAAGGCAAGCCATGAAATCATTGTATTACCCCAATCAAGGTAGCTTACAGACTAGAAGAGTTAAAGACATGCAGAAGATAGACTTATTTATGTCCACTATAAAAATTTAAGAATTCTTTGGCTAATAAAAAATAATTTTTATTTCAATTTCAGAGGAAAGGACTGAGAAAGATTTCAATTACCATTGCTGTGATAAAGACCCTGACCAAAACAATTCAGGGAGCTGGGCACAGTGGTGCATGCTTAGCTGTGAGTGATGGTGCACATCCTTAAACCCAGCATTCAGGAGGAAGAGGCAGGAGGATCTCTATGAGTTCAAGACCAGTCTGGTCTACAGAAAGAGTTTAAGGCCAGCTTAGTCTACCTACAGAGTCCTTGTCTCAAAAACCAAACCAAAATACAGTGATTCTTTTGTTGTAAAGTGAGTTCTTTAAACAAAGGTAATACTGTATAAAATTCCAAGTAGGCCAGCCTTCAAGATCCTGCCCTGACTTCCCTCAATATGGACTGTAACCTGGAATTATAGCTCAAATAAACACTCTCCTCCCCTGAGCTTTATTGTTTTGTATTGTTTTGGTTCTGCTTTGTTTTCATCTTTAATCAGCTTGGTATTTTTCTTTTTAATTATGTGCATATAAGCACTTCTATAGGACCCAAGTTCAGTTCCTAGCATCCTCATAAGGCAGCCCACAACTTTATATAACTCTAGGTCCAAGGAATCCAGACCTTTTGGCCTCTGTGGGGATCTGCATTTGAGTGCACATACCCACATGCAGACACAACTAAATATAGTTTTTTTTAAATTGATTTTAAGGTAAACATGTAGCTGAGTGGGTGGCACACACCTTTAATCCCAGCACTTGGGAGGCAGAGGCAGGTGGATCTCTGAGTTTGAGGCCAGCTTGGTCTACAGAGTGAGTTCCAGGACAGCCAGGGCTACACAGAGAAATCCTGTCTCAAAACAAAACAAAACACAACCAAACAACAACAGAAATAGACATGACCATGGTATTCAGTCTTCTGACTGGCTAGAAGGTCCTTCCAAGTCAACTCTCCTTCTGCAAACAATGAGAGCTGACATAAGAAAGCCAAGAAATCGGACCCAATATCCAAGCACTAGTAAGACACATAGGTTTTTTTTTTTTTGCATGAAAGACTGAGAAACAAACAAAGCTAGTCAAAGCAATTAATATGGACAGTTTCAGAGTTACATGATCATAGATTCACATTAGTGTGGCCAGTGGGAAAACGTAACACGATAGATTGCAGCACAACACAAGCAGCCCACGCTGCCCAAACTCTTGATCCTTTGGTGCACCCTCACTCTTCTCTCCTGTGTGCTTCCCTAGGACAGTTTACATCACAAGGACTTTTTGGACTACTTACCCAAAATGAAGCTCCCAGAGCACCGCTGCTGACCTAGTGAATTCAAATGGGTAAAACACTAGCCTAGGAACATAGACATTTGAGTAATTGTCTTTGGAACCCCACAATGCATATTAAGAGTGAGATCTACACCCTGGGCTGGAGTGTGTATCTATGGCAGAATGCTTACTTGAGGTCCTGAGTTTGACCCCAGCATTGGTTCCAAAAAAAAGACGACACTGCCATACGGGGTCGAAATGTTTTATGGGTTTACAACATTCTTAAAATAAACATGGCATGATCACTTCATTTTTTTAACCAAAATGTTATAATAAAATATAACTCACTTATATTACTTATATTACGTTATAATATAAACCACTCAGGAATTATGATAAACAGTGAGTGCATTGACACTGTGTTTTATGTAGTCTGTGTTTTTAGGTTAGATTCACCCTCTGTGGGACTAGAAGAAAATTTGATCTTACATGTATGAATGTTTTGTCTTCATGTATGCCTAGGCATCATATGTGTTCCTGGTATTGAAGGAAGCCAGAAGAAGGTCTTGGATTCCCTGATGCTTGAGTTACTAATGGTTGTGGGTAGACACATGAATGCTGGGAATCCAGGTCCTCTGGAAGAGCAGCCAGTGCTCATAACTGTCGAGCTATCTCTCCAGACCATAAGTTTTTATATTTTATCAGGTTTTACATTACCTTGGAGTATGAAAGATGTGTCTGGCTATATTTATTTGGATCCCTCAGCATGTGCCCATTTGTTCCAATAGCAATAGTAACCAGCATTCACCCCACCATTTACCAGACTTAGAAGTAAATCTTCTTTGGATATTACCTCCAATAGGGTAATGGCACCAGTGAAGTCTCTCTGCGAAAGTAGATCCTCTAGTTTTGGAATCTTCCTACCTTTCTTTTTTCTTTTGTCACTGTGTGGTGATTCCCCGCCCACAGCCGGTTTGGCCCTTGAAAGCATCTGTAAACCAAACACCAAAGACAGTTCAACTCAAAAGTCATTTTTAAATCGAGAGTAACAGCTCTGTGATTTACATGCAAATCCTTACCAACAAACCCTAGAAAATCTATCAGATTTTTTTTTTTAAAACATGCATTTTACTACTGAAGGGGAACCAAATAGCTACTTTCAACTACTTTATCCACAAGAGATGAACAATTCACGCAGCTTCTACCATCTCAGTCTTTCCTGGCTCTTTTTTTCCAGTCCACAAGTAGATCTGGTGTCGGGAAATGAAGAAACAAAAAGGACGAGAGCATGGAGGTATTTTTCTTTGCATCCCTCCCTATTCCCAGTGGGGGAAAAAAACTGGGATAAAGGGATTGCCCTCTAGAGACGCATCTAAATTCTATACAATAGTGTGTCGGGAGCTCTAAGCTGGGGTACAAACCTATTCGAAGGTCGGTCCCCCCCCTTACTATTTAGAGTCACTAACCATCTTGGCGTCTGTCCTGTGAGCCGCTGTCGCAGATAGTCTGCAAATGCTATGCGCCAACCAGTTGCCACATCTACCCAGCGAGCTCCGTCTCCAGGCAACGCAGCCGGAGGCTGGTACTTTTGAGAGAAGAGCTCGCCCGAGAACCACTGCCCTCAGCTTCTTGGTTCCGTGCGTTTCCGCAGCTCAAAGAGTAAACGTTTCTCTCAAGAGAACAGATCCATGTTGTTTGTGCTGATGACGAAAATTGGTTGTGTCTCTGCTTAGGAATGTAGTTTAGGAAAAGGCATCTTAAAAATCTATTACAATTTCAAATGCAAGTTTAATGGGAAGATAATTTTCAAGGACCACTTCCGTTTTGTCTAAGTGGAGTTCCCTAGCATCCCTGTCGTTTGGCACTTTGTCTCTGTTTTTTGCTGAACCAAAGGATAGTTTGGAGGCAGAAGTTACACCAAAACATTTCCTCAAAACACTGTTAACCCCAAAGATGGGAGGTCAAAAAAACAGCCACCCCAAATCATCATGGCCAAATTAATTACAACAATCTCTTTCATTAACGTACGCGGGCTGCCTCCCACTAAGGTCAGGTTGGAGAGGTTAGCTTTGGATGTGAGGAAGACAAGGTTTTTATAGAACTCAGGGGTAGAATGAGGGGAAATAGGCTGGGGTTACAGGAGCAGAACATAAACTTAACAAGTAATAACAAGTTAGTCCTAACAATCTCCTAGAAAAAAGATATGATTGCAAGGTGGGCATAAAAGCAAGTTGTCCTAACAAGGTAGTCATAGCTGGTCATATAACCTTTGAAACAAAGGTAGGGTTGCAAGATGGTTATAATAAACTTTTTGAAGACATGATTGCCATTCCTGGAACAGGTAGTACAGAACCATTTGTAGTTAAGGTTAGCATAGACTAATCTTCGAGAAACAGGTTTAATCATAAGCAGGAATGAACCTAGTTTGTCTTTACTATAAATTGGCCTTTAAGCTTAATGTGGAGGCAGGCTGCTTCAACACACCTACACACGATTAGAAACTGCAAAAATGCATGCTGACTGGATTTACTCCAGGACACAGTTAACATGACTGCAAAAAAAAAAAAAAAAAATGATGGAGTCGTGGAATGTTGATGTTAGAAGGGACCCTTGGCAATATGCAGTCAAGCTTTCAGAATGAGCAGATCTACTAAAGACCTAAAATCTTAAAACTCGGTGAGGCTGCATAATCATTACATAGTTGAATTACTTTGCAGACTACCCTGAACAACCCTACAGAGACTTCTATAAATGTATGAAAGGCAGGTATGACTTATTAGGTTCCTTTGTATAGTCATCTCCCTCTAGCCTTAGCATCTGCAATTTGTTGGAGAGTGAATGATTTTTCTCTTTACACATACACTTTTGTATCTACATGAGCCAACTGGAATACAGAGATACATATCAAAAGGCAAATATATACACTTCAGAGATACACAGATTTATCAGCACTCCATTTAAAACTCTTTTGTTTCCAAATTTCAGAAATATTCCTATTTTCAATAAAAATTTTAACAAAATTATTTTAAACTACTTTTTGTGGTGTGAAAAAATGACAGATATTTTATTTGAAATAGATAATTATAAAATTCTTCTTTTTTGTTGGATAGTCAATGAAACATTTAATCACAAAATGGCAGCACATTCCACATCCCAGGATCTTTTTTTAATGTTTATTTATTACTTCAAGTTACATATCCATCACAGTGCCCTCTTTCCACCCCTCCAAATCCCCCCCTCCCACCCTCTATTCCCTCTCCCTTCTATCCTACTCCTCTGGAGTAAAGTGTCCCTACTTATCAGTCCCCTGCCCCAGTTCAGCAGTCATATGAGGGCTAAGAGCTTCCTACATAGCGGCACCACTAGGGCAAAGTGTCTCATTAACAGATAAAATAAAAAAAAATCTATGTTATAAAATTCCTCTTTTAAAAGTACAGCTCAATAGACTTCAGTGTATTTATAACACTGTGTGCTTTTACCAGTCTTAAATTCTAGATCATCCCAGGAAAAAAACCCTACAATGGGAAACACTTATTCATCATTTTGCTCTCTCTCTAGCCTCTTGTCAACCACTCATCTATTTTCTGTCCCTGTGGATTTACCTGTTTTGAATATTTGATAGAAATGAAATCATACAAGGAAGAACCATATTCCATACACCTAAATATTGAAAATTTGAAAATCAGCCCAGAAAAACTATTAACTAAAATATTTTATCATTCTACCTTGACAATTGCAACAACATGTAGAAGTTTGGGCTCTAGTTTAGAACTCTCAGATTTCTTTGATGCGTGTGGCAGTGCACAAAGATCTAAGCCCAAATCTCAACCTTCTACCATTTTCACTCCATGCTATAACCTGCACTAAAGGGGCTCTGTGCATCACTGTGGACCCTCAAGGAGCTCACAAATTCAAGCCTTAGGTGCACGTTTATCCTAGACTCTGTCATACTCTTATGGGAAAACAGACTCGGGGCAGAGCCTCTCTCAAGCATGCAAACGCACGAATGAGTAGAGATTCAGTATTCCAAGCATCATGGTATAAAGGATGAAGTACAAGAACTCAGCACTGCAGATTCTTTCTAGTTTAGCGAACAGTCGGTGTAGAACCCAGAGCAGGAGAGTTCTCTTACTATGGTGTAAAGTCAGCATTACTGATAATACTGTATGCCATTCTGTTGAATTTACTAAATCTGGTGAAATGATCCCTGATTAATAAAAGTTTGTGGTATTGCTTTAAGTCTTTGAATCCTCACAGAGGCAGTTTGAGACATGTTGTAATCACAAAGGACAGAATATGACCCTGAGTGTACTTGAGAGATTATTCCTCCCAAAAACAGCTCTAAGAATCACACCTGGTGTTATAAAACATGTGATAATATCAGCACAGGAAAGCTGGCTGCTAGGGTAAGAGACAAAGTTAGGCCTTGAAGCTTTATTATGGTAGAGAGAGAACAGCAGCTTCTAAGGAACATAATATATAATAGGTAATCTAGATTGTGGTGATGGTTGTATGACTATGTAACTTTACCCCAAACCATTGAAATGTACAATGAAATCGAGTATGAATATATCTTATGATATATAAAGTACATCCCATGAAATTTGACTTTGATTGTTTAAATGATAATCTAGTTTTGAGCTCAAGGCAGTATTCTCTTAAAGATCATTTATTTTGGTTGTATGTGTGTGTGCCTGTGCTTATCTATGAAGTTGCCAATAGAAGCCAGAAGAGTATGTTGGATTCCCTAGATCTGGGAATACAGGCAGTTGTGAGCTGCCTGATATGTGTGCTGGGAACCTACCCATGTTCCTCTGCAAGAACAGCAAGTGCTCCTAACTGCTGAGCCATCTTTCCAGCCCTTCAGCAAGATGCTCTTGAAACCCTGTCTCACCAGTTTCACCCTGATAACCACTAGTGGTCCTCAGAAACCACTGTGGGAATTATACCTCTGTTCTTGCCAGAGCTGTGAGCTGCTGAGGGAACGTTAAGACATTAAAGAACTTTTTTTTTTAGATTTTTCGAGACAGGGTTTCTCTGTGTAACAGCCCTGGCTGTCCTGGACTCACTCTGTAGACCAGGCTGTACTCGAACTCACAGAGATCCACCTGCCTCTGCCTCCCAAGTGCTGGAATTAAAGGCATGTGCCACCACATCTGGTGACATTGAAGAGTTTTAATGAAGCCTGGAAGTGAGGGGAGGCCTTACTCAGCATTAAAGCATGTGCCTAGCATGTACAAGGCCCAAGTTCTATCCCCAGCACAAGAAAATAAACCTTTGACACATTTCTCAGTAAGGTTGGCTTTCCTTAAAAGGAAAAAGAGAACCTCTTGAAAAGAAACCTCCATGTTTCCAAGCTGGGCAGTAGTGATGCACACTTTTTATCTCAGCATTCAGGAGGCAGGCAGATCTCTGAGTTTGAGGCCAGGCTGCTCTACAGAGTGAGTTCCAAGACAGACAAGGTCACATAGAGAAACCCTGTTTTGAAAAAACAAAACAAAACAAACAAACAAAAATAAGCAACGACAGGGGCTGGAGAGATGGCTCAGTGGTTACAGCTATTCACTGGTCTTCCAGAGGACCTGGGTTCAAATCCCAGCACCCACATGGCAGCTCACAACTGTCTGTAACTCCAATGTCTGTCATTCTCACATAGATATATATGCAGGCAAAACACCAATGCACATAAAATAAAGGTAAATAAAATAAACAACAACAAAAAACCCTCCGTGCTTTCATTACAGACAACAGCAACTCTATTCTATTTAAATCCTGTTAGTTTTTGTTGTTGTTGTTGTTCACTAGATTTATAAATATTCATCAAAATGAATATTTTGGGCTGGGGAGATAGCTTGTCAAAGTCCTTTGTAGTAGAAGTTTTGATTTCTTTAGAGGCTCAGTTGTTTTTGTTTTGGTGTCAGATGTGGGATGTGGGGTTGCTTTGCCCACCGCTGAAGAACAGACTCGTGAGAAGGGCATGAAAGATATCCTGATGAATGAGTGTGTGTTTTGTCAGCCAGAACTTCCATGTGTGGGGGATGTGCTTTGTGCCAACTGGAAAACATGCTTTGGTGAACAGACTTGAGAGAGCGTGTGATGCATGTGATCTTAGTCAACAGGAAATTGCCTAGTGTGGGGGGGGGCATGGTGTTTACCAACTGGAAAGACATCTGTGTGCGGATTTTGAGAGGCTATAACTAGAAGCCCCGGAAACAGAGAGGGGCTTTTTGCTTAGCATCGTTTCTCATCACCGCTTTGCTTCGAAATACTCAAGACTTTCTTCTGCTGAGACTTCCTGCTGCCTTCATTGCTAAGATCGAAGGGCAGGTCGGGCTGAGATCACAGCTTCAAGGGGGGCAGGGGGGGGGAGCAGCTGCTTCTTCTGCAGTCCCTGCTGGTGCTCCCCAAACTGCTGCTGCTTCATGCCGCTTCTGTGTTCCCATTGCTGTGTTTCCTAGTTTGCTGAATGACTGTATATGCTATTGCTGGCTGGCTGGATTTCTGGAATCCCAATGAATCGCTCCAAGGACTTATGTCTAAAGAGGTCTACATCCTCTGTCTCTACTAACCTTTTTTCTTCTGTACGTTGGTCAGTAGGTTGGAAGGGAGGTAGAGATATTAAAATAACAACAAATAAATAGTTTAAAAGTATGCCTTCTGTCCTTGGTCCACAAGAATAAGATCCCAAGTTTGGATCCCCAAGCACTCACATAAAAGGCTTGGTGTAGTGGCTCACCTGTGTAATCCAAGTGCTAGAGAAAGGCAGACCCCCTAGTCCATCTAAGCTGAACTGCTAAGCTCCAGGTTAGGGGCAGATGGTGTGTGTGCTGATGTGAAGGACAACTTTGTAGAGTCAACTCTTTCTTTTCATCTTTCTGTGGATTCTAGTGATTGGACTCAGGTTGTAAGAGCATCATTTTTCCTGAGTGAGTCATATCCCATCCTATGGATAGGCACACTTTGCTTAAGTCTTCATATTATTTAAGGCAGTTAATACCTAGTACGTTTTCAGAGCTTGGTGTTCCCAATAGCCTCATACTCAGGGTCCTGAAGTTTGCAGCACAGCATCCATCCTATTCTGCCTTGTGTTGGATTCAAGGGAGATGCCAAACCATAAACAACTTCGTATATCAATGGTTCTCAATCTGTGGGTTGAGACCATCAAAAAACACATATTTCTGATGATCTTAGGAACTGAGTGAGACACTGCTCAGTAGCCAAATTACAGTGATGAAGTTGCAACAAAAAATAATTTTATGGGGGCTGGAGAGATGGCTCAGCAGTTAAGAGCACTGACTGTTCTTCCAGAGGACCCGGGTTCAATTCCCAGCACCCACATGGCAGCTCACAACTGTCTCTAACTTAAGATCTGACACCCTCACACAGACATACATGAAGGCAAAACACCAATGCACATAAAATAAAAATAAATTTAAAAAAATAATAATTCTATGGTTGGGAGTCACCACAACATGATGAACTGTAACAAAAGGCCAAAGCATTAGGAAAGTTGAGAACCACTGTCCTAGATGTAGTGTGCTATTGGCCCTGCCTCTGCCTACAAGGTTCATTCCTATTATGACTTTCTATATATTATTCTTTAATTTTATCTCTACTTAGTTTATCATATCAAAAGCACTAGCTTTAAGAATAATCATGAAAACATGCATTAAATCACAAGGCAGCATTGTGACAGACCCCCAGAATAGCTGCAGTCAAGCTGTGAGCCTAGGCTATCTTCACATGATGTCTTGTCTTGGACTGAAAATTCCCTTTTCAAGTGGTTTATCCACATAGTGAACAACTTAGCACTGGTTATTGGTAGGAGGGCTTAGGTACTGACCTTTCTATAAGGTGACTTGCATGTCTACATCATCTGAAAATTAGCTTCCCCAGAGGTAGGGGGCAAAGAGGAAGCCACAATATTTTCATGACCTAATTTTGGGAGTCACAGCGTCATTTCAGATTACTCAGGTCTCTGCCATGCAACTTGGAAGGAGATCACACAAAGGTGTAGTCACCTACAGACAAAACGCACAGGGAACCAACTAGCCACTTGCTCTAGGCAAGTGTCATTGGGTTAATCCCACCCAAGGATGTCAACATCCCCATTTATCCTGCTTTCAAACCAATGCATAGGAAGTCATGTTGCTGAGAGGAGGACATGCAGCTGAGGATCCTCATTTCAACTCCAACAATAAAGTCTAAACGTATACTGAGAGAAGGACTGGACCTTCTCTTCTGTGTGGTTGGATCTTCTCTGTCTAACAATGGCATCCTGTTCTACTTCACTTGCACAGGTTCAAGCTAGGGAAAATCCCTGGCTGTCCCGGGCTTCTGTCTTTCCTGTCATCTGATGGGTCATGTGACTAATGCCTCTCTCTACTTCTATGCCTCAGAGAATACCTATTTGGCATGGACTTTGGACAGTCCATCTGACTCAACTCAGATATGTATGTACTTTTAATTTCTATGACTTAGCTAACTCAGTATAGTCCCTCTCTGTGTGTTGCTTCCTCCTCATTGGTAGTTTAAGTGATTGCTATTGGTGGCTATACCAGTGTGCCCTCACAACTCCAGCTCTGCACTCTCCACAGATTAATGTCTTTGAAGCTCTCACCTGTGCTAAAATCTTCCAGTAAAACAACATTAAACAATGGAGAACAACAACTGAAAACCCAGGAATAATAGACAAAAAAAAAAAGCAATGAAACAGTGATGTTCTGGAAAAAAAAAAATCTCTCCCTTTCCCCTCTCTAGTGAGTGTCTAGAATGAGTGGTCTATAATCAGTAATTCTCTTTCTTGACTCTATACATTGTGATTTGCAATCCTATCCATCCAAGAAAACTATGGACCACGCTGGAATATAATGTTGAATATAGGTGTATTGGCTAACATAAGGACCCATGCTCATCACACAATGCTTAGTCTCCTGGCGAGGACTACTGCTAGGATAGCTCCCCAAAGCCTGGAAAGGTGATGACAGACAGGGGCGACACTGAAACTCCCAAGTTTCTATTCAGACCTCAGAGGAGAGAAACAGAAGTATCTGTGAATAGGTACATATTAAAATAGATACACTGCATTAGCCCAGGATAGCCAGCAGAGGGTTATAACTTACAGTGTGGCCCAGAGGAACCAAATTCATCGAGGCTGTTTGGGAGCACAATGAGGAGAGGTACATCAGGGTCCCTAAGTTCAGTGGTACTAGACATGAAGGCACAATGTCAGCTGTTTGGGAGTCTGGATAGGGAAGGAGTGATGGGGAGTTTGAGGCCAGCTTTGGCAATACAGTAAAAATCAAGAGAAAGCAAACAAACCCTAGAGGTCCAGTGCTGATTTTCCCAGTAGGATATAAGTGATGGTTTGTAGAGCCTTCTTCAGAGTTGACGCCCTGACAGCAACGAGGATTCTAGGTCCTCTAGGATTGTAGCTGGTCCCAGGCATTTGACAGCAAAGATGAAGAACCATAATAACAAAGCAAAGATGGGGAGACAAAAAGGGCACACTCTGTAAAGAACTTGGAAATCGTAAACACAACAGAGTTTCCCAAAAAAGAAAATAGATGGATGATCAACAATGTGGAGTTTAGTGCATGCCCTCTGTAAAGAAGGGGGATTAAGCCAGGTGGCAGTGGTGCACAGTTTTAATCCTGGCAGAGGTAGGTATATCTCTGTGAGTTGGAGGTCAGCTGGTCTACAGAGCTAGATCCAGGACAGGACAGGATAGCCAGACCTAAGCAGTGAGACTCTTTCTGGAAAAATCAGGTAGGGGGCGGGGATTAAAACCAGTGGCACACACCCAGCACTCGGGAGGTAGAGGAAGGCAGATCTCTGTGAGTTCAAGGCCTGCCTGGTCTACAAAGTGAGTCCAGGACAGGCAGGGCTACACAGAGAAACCCTGTCTTGAAAAACCAAACCAAAACAACAACAACAACAAAAATCCCCAGTGGCACACACCTTTAATTCCAGTACTCAGGAGTCAGAGGCAGGGGATCTCTTTGAGTTTGAGGCCAGCCTGGTCTGCATTGAGAGTTCCAGGACAGCCCCTTGGCTACACAGGGAATCCTTGTCTATAAAGGGGGTGATGGTAAATAAGGAGGGGCATGTTGATGGCACATGTCTGCAATGCTAGTTCTTGAAATGTTTACTCACAGAGAAATCACGATTATTTGGCCACTAAAACTGGGTTCAGTTTTGGACTGATTGAGGTTAAGAGGTGACCATATCCCCTGTGGGGAGATCTCTAATATTCACGAATATACTGTGCTAATTCTGCCAATTAACCACCCCAAATCACCAATAACACTTACTAGAGTTGTTAGTAACAACAGAGACACAACTCCATATGGTACCTGCAGTTTTTTTTTTGTTTGTTTTGTTTTGTTTTTTTCGAGACGGGGTTTCTCTGTATAACACCTCTGGCTGTCCTGGACTCGCTTTGTAGACCAGGCTGGCCTCGAACTCACAGAGATCCACCTACCTCTGCCTCCCAAGTGCTGGGATTAAAGGCGTGCGCCACCACCGCCCCGTTAGTTCTTTTTTTTAAATTTATTTTATTTTATGTACATGAGTGCTCTATCTGAACATACTCTTGCAGCCAGAAGAGGGCATCAGATCACATTGTGGATGGTTGTAAGCCACCATCTGGTTGCTGGGAATTGAACTCAGGGCCTTTAGAAGAGCACTAGCAAGTGCTCTTAACCACTGAGCCATCTCTCCAGCCCCGGCACCTGCAGTTCTTTTTAGAGACTTCCATCCACCATAAAACTGAACTTCAACCAAGAAATGAATTTCTAGGCCAGGCATGGTGGTGCATGCCTTTAATCCCAGCACTTGAGAGACAGAGGCAGGCGGATCTCTAGGAGTTCAAGGCCAGCCTGGTCTACAAAGTGAGTCCAGGACAGGCAGGGCTACACAGAGAAACCCTGTCTCGAAAAACCGAAAAAAAAAAAAAAAGAAGAAGAAGGTGGCAGGTGACCTAGAGTTGGAGTTACAGGGAGTTGTCAGCATCCCACAGTGGTTGCTGGGGAAAGAACTTTGGTTCTCTGAAAGAGCGAGAAGTTCTTTTAACCTCTGCACCATCCCTCTAGTCCCAAGTGTATAATTTGTTTTGTTTTGGGTCATTTATTTATTTATTTATTTATTTATTTATTTATTTATTTATTTATTTAGGTTTTTCGAGACAGGGTTTCTCTGTGTAACAGTCCTGGCTGTTCTGGACTCACTCTGTAGACCAGGCTGGCCTTGAACTCACAGAGATCCATCTGCCTCTGCCTCTTGAGTGTTGGGATTAAAGGCGTGCACCACCACGCCTAGCCCCAAGGGTATAATTTTTAAGGTTAAAAATTAAATAAGTTTTCTTGGTAAACAGAGTTGTAAAGTGAATCTCTGAGGGGCATTTAGTCTAGGACAGTGGAGTACTAGGACATAGAGTTTTAGACCATGTTAGCCCCAAGCAAGCAGAGTGTAGTCACTGTCCTTGTCTTAATTGAAGTGTCTCTGGGAATGCATTTTCAGGCCCTAAGTGGGCACAGTTTGTTTATCGTCTCTGACAAGGTGCCTTTTGGGAAACATGCATTGTACTGGCAGGCCACTTGGAGGGCCATTTGTTCACTATCAGTGGCATCTGAAGTCTTAAGTCTCTTGCCTTTGACAACAGTAAAAGCAGATCAGACCCCAAGAAGAGGAGTCTTCCCTCCCCCACCACTCTCCTTGTTCATCATAACTCCTTATGTCAAAACAGTGCAACACTGGGAAAAGAGGAATATGTAGATATTTTGGTAAATGTAAGGGACAGGGTCAGAACTCATCTGATGTCGAGAGATCTGAGGCACCCTCATGGTTCCTATGGTAGAGCTGGGTAAAATGCAGTCTTCATTAAGGTTCAGCATGAAGGTCCAGATGAAACATCTAAACTGATGAGAAAGAGGTGGAGAGCATGGGAGAGACTCCAGGGTCTCTCCCATGGGAGAGCACATGCGTTCCCAATAGTAGGACTAAGGGTGGTGGTGGCAGTGGTGGCCAGCCTGGTCTACAGAGTGAGTTCCAGGACAGGCAGGGCTACATAGAGAAACCCTGTCTTGAAAACCAAAAGAGAGAAGAAGGAAGGAAGGGGGAGCTACATACTTTTAAGATCTAGTGACCTGTCACTTCATTAAAAATTTCAGGGATGCTTGGACAGGTATGATGGATTAACAGCTAAAGGTGTCTGCTGCCAATCTAACAACCTGAGTTAGATGCCTAGAACCCACACGGTAGGAGAGAACCAACTTCTGCAAATTATTCTGACCCTCGCCCCCACACAAATGTCTTTAAAATTCACGGTAGATCTTTGGACTGGTGAGAATGCTCAGGGAGAAGAGGAGCTTTCAAGCCTGGCAACCCAAGTTCAATCCCCAGGGCTTACTTGGTGGAAGGAAAAGAACTGACTCCCCCACAAGTTGCCTTCTAACCTCAATGTGTTCACACGTGGACACATACACAAGAAATGTAAGAAAGACATAAAACATAAGAGTTCCAGTGGTTATTAGCATTCTTGGGTACATTTTCAGAGCAAAGGGCAAGTGTCTGCTTCTCACATTCTTTACTGAAAAAAAGGAAGCATATAACTTGTGAGGAAATCTGGGTTCTTGTTGAGGACACAAATTGTGCTTCAATCAACATCACTGCTGCCTTTAGACTCTATCTTGATTTGTTTTCTGTCACTATAACAAAATACGTGAGATCAACATTTTGTAAGAATAGGAGTTATGGTCGGGCGGTGGTGTCACACGCCTTTAATTCCAGCACTCGGGAGGCAGAGGCAGGCAGATCTCTGTGAGTTTGAGGTCAGCCTGGTCTACAAAGCGAGTCCAGGACAGCCAGAGCTGTTACACAGAGAAACCCTGTCTCAAAAAACCAAAAAAAAAAAAAAAAAAAAGAATAGGAGTTATTTGGTGCATAGTTATGGAAGTCCAAGAGCATCTATCTGTCTTATAAGGTTGGGTTTGTAAAAAAAATAATATGGCTATTTAAACTATTTAACCAGTATTTATATTATTGTTAATTGGTTTGGCAGTTGTTAATCTTTAAGCAGCCATTACAAATGAGCGCAGGGACACCATGTGGATTTTAACAAGCCTTGGCCTGAATTGTGCAAGCAATCCTAGGCCATATAAGCTAGCTCTTAATTCTATTACCCAGATATGATCCCATATATACATACATCCCCTTTTACTGCCATTCTCCACGATATGCCGATGTTCCTGGCCATGTGGAATGAGGCTCCTTTTTTCTTTTTCTTTTTTTTTTTTTTTTGGTTTTTCGAGACAGGGTTTCTCTGTGTAGCCCTGGCTGTCCTGGACTCACTTTGTAGACCAGGCTGGCCTCGAACTCGCAAAGATCCGCCTGCCTCTGCCTCCCAAGTGCTGGGATTAAAGGCGTGCGCCACCACTGCCCTGCAAGGCTCCTTTTTTCTAACCCATGGCGTGTGTCTTCTTCTTCCTACTCCTGGCTGGAATGTTTTCGTCTTTCTGCTGCTGCTGGCTGGAATGCTTTAGTCCTCTGCTAAAGCGCAGGCTTCCTGCTCTAATCACAGGAAGTCCCACCTTTCTCTGTCTTTGCCCAATCTCAGGCCTCGGCATTTTATTTAACCAGAGTCAGTGTAAGTAACAGACAGCAAGCAGGACCAATTAGTTAACATTTAGAATGCTTAACACTACCCCAACAATTCCCTCCTTTTGTCAAAAAAAGGCTAAATTTGTTAACTCATATAGTAAAAATAACAAATATGAAACAATTAAGAAAACCATATATAAAAGTTATACACATAATGTTTAATCTATTTGTATCAGGCAATCTTGAAGAAGAAAAAATATCATCTATCTATCTTGCTGTGTCTAAAGTTCTGAACCTAAATAATTTCTATCATATCCTATATTTATAAACCTAAAGATTTTATTTAGACGTGAAAAACCCTTTTAAATCCTAAACAACTGAAGTTCAATTGAAATTTTATAACTATTATGCCTTCAACCCCATCAAAGACATAAGAAGGGATAAAGTTATTATTTGATTGAGTAGGAAGCATAGGGGAGCAGCTTCCAAAAAGAAATATGACAGTTTGTTCCCTAGACAGTCCCAAATATCTCTTGATATCGTTGGAGCATCATCTTCAGTCTTCTGGCCAAGCATTTTTCACAGACTAAATTGTGCAGCAGGAAATAAGGATTTTCCCATTCTGTCTCTGCAGAATCAGGACATCAACTTACCTGCATTTAAGCTCTGGTCCATCTTTGGACTGTATATAGTCTGTTGAGAGAGCAGGGACATTTTTGCCCAATAGGAATTATCTCCTCATGGGAGAATTCTTTTTGGGGAATTGTCTCCTGATGGGAGATTTCTTTTTGATGCTCATTGTCTTCTTCCAAGTCAAATGGGAGCTGTCAGGAGCTGACTGTCTTAAGTCAAACAATTCTTAAAATAATAAAAACACCTTTAAATTCCATTTTCTGTATGCCTCTGAGGGCTTTGAAGACATCTACTATTTTATTTATAAATCTATCTATCATCTATCTATGAAAAAACTGTAAATTTTAAACATTTACTATCTGTTTATCCTACTAAGTCTATATTGTGATAAATTAAGACTATTATTTGGCATGACCAGGAGCTTGACTGGCCAGCAACTTGTATTACCCAGACTCCTAAATAGATTGCAATAGCAGCCATAAAAGGATCAGAAGTAAACCTATACTTTTAAATGAGTTGTATAGGCACAATACCTTATATAAGTTGAAATATATATATATGTGTCTAAATATAAAATTCTATACCAATGAATCAAAATTTAACCTTATTTTTGTATCAATATACAAAATTCTATACCAATGTATTGAAAGATAACCTTATTTGAGAATAATAGTTTTGAGTTTCAGAACAGATTCAATAATCTTTATATCTTATCATTTCTACATTATATACATATATCCCCTCTTTTTCAAGTCTTTCCCCCCTACATTAGAGAGAAAGAAGGATAGAGAAAAGAAAAAGAAATCTTCAAGTCTAACTTTCTATACCTTGCTTAACAAGACCATATAACAATTTGTAGCTATTACCCCTAAACAACATTTATAACACATCAAATGACCAAAGAATCACCCACCCCACTTTTTGGGAATAGGGCGTTGCTCTCTTAAAACTTCTTCCTGCTGAATTGGGTCGCAGAAAACCTGAATAGGGGCCCAGATAAAATGAAAAAAAAAA
>CAJQZJ010032348.1:2440195-2461602 GCA_907164525.1 Lophiomys imhausi | reverse complement strand
CTTCCCCCCCAGACACTGCCCTGGTACACACCCTCACCTCCTCTCTTACATATTTCACAGGCACACAACTTACTGACGGCCAGGGTACTTGTTTGAGATTCTTTTTTTGTTTTTGTTTTTTTGAGATGCTGGGTAGGCTCTTGTACCCAATTCAATAATGGTAGCCACATTTAAACTATTGATTAGTTGGCCTTTGTAGATTTCATTTGTTCTCTCCTGTTTATTATTTACAAGACCTCATGCAGCCCAGGCTAGTCTCAAACTCACTTCGTGGCTCAGGCTGGCCTTCTTTCTGCCACCTCCCATGTGGTGGGCCTCCCATGTGGTGGGGGTGTAGGTGAATACTACCACATCTCGCTGTGAAGTGACTTTTGTTTGCTTGCTTTTAATTCCATTTTACTTATTTAGTCTATACATGTGGTGACACATGTGATATGTGATGTATGTGTAGAGGTCAGAGGTCACCTTCCTGTTGTCAATTCTCTCTTTCCATTTGTGGGTCCTGGAGTTCAGATTCAGGTTGTTAGTCTTGGTGGCAAGTACCCTTACCCACAGAGTCATTTTATGGGACCTTGCTTATTTTTTAGATTTTTGGAGGAGGTGGCTTTAGACTTGTAGGAATTCTGCTGCTTCTCAAGTTGTGTGGGGGGGGGTCACACCTAGCTCTCCCCTCTCCTCCCTGCCTCCATTCCAGCTGCCTGATCTTTTGGAAGCAAACCTAATGATACTCCAGTTTGTTTTTCCTGCTGAAACCTTCATTGGCCTCTATCATGCAGGGCAAGAGTCTTACATTCAGATCCAGCAGGGCCAGAAGTGACAGGAAAATGGGGGCAAGGAAAAAGTGATGTGACAGTCTGTCCTTACTGTGAGGGGCACTCGCTTCTGGTTTCCATCTGGCAATGTGGACCCAGATCTCCATATTGCTGAGTTTTTCAGAAGAAGTCAGAAATACAGATATTTATGAGCCATATTTCTGGTGATTAACTATTAACTTTTTGGTTGAGTTTTAAAAATAGAAGGTTAGAGTCTGGTGGTGTGGAATGTGCCTATAATCCCAGAACTTGGGAGCTAGAGGCAGAAGAATCAAGAGTCCAAGGCTAGTTTTCATAACACAGTAAGTTAGAGGCTAGCCTGGCTACTAGAAACCCTGTCTCAAAAAACAAGCAAACAAACAAACAACAAAATGGATGCCAAATTTTCAACCAACTTGAAAATTTTGAAGTATATTTCATTTTATTACTTTTTTTTTTTTTGAGTCAGGGTCTTATGTATCCTAGGCTGGTCTTGAACTTACTATGTAGCCTACAGTCTGGATCCTCCTGCTCAACCTTCTGAATGTTGACATTACTGGCGTTTGCTAACCATGCCCCATTTACACAGTGCTAGGGATTGGAGACAGGATTTCACCATGCTAGCAAGCACACTGCCTACTGGACTCTATCTTTAAATCATCACCTCTTCTGTAAATACAATCTCCACTTCCCTCCTTCTGCAGAATTACAACCGTCATGACCTTCAGTATCCCTTACTGACCCCAGAGAGGTAGGTGGCTCCCTATACTTCCAGCATAGTACTCCTCATAGTCCAATGCTTTGGTTTTGAGCAAGAACATTTGTTCCTCGTGATGATTCTGACACTTAGAAGCTAGGATATTTCTTGTCAAATACTGAATTAGTTTAAGTTAGTTGAGTCAGTATATGCTGGGGGGGTGTTGGTTTTGTTTTTACTTTGAAAAAAGAAAAATTAGGCTCTCACTATACCCTTGACTGGCCTAATAGGTCCCAAACCCCCAGAGATCTTCTGGGATTAAAGCTCAGGTCCTTTATTTTTAAAAATGCTTAGGTTTTTTTTTTTTTGCTTTCCTAATGAGGGTGCTATAGAAGGCAAACAAATTGTCAAAAGTCTAGAGTCAACTTGTGTTTATGACATGGAATTTCCCTTCAAGGATTCTGTCTCCAACTGTGTGTCCTCCACCATCCGTGTGTCCTGACTTTCCTCACTATCCTTTTTATAAATCTATTATGCTAATTCTTTCTTAATTATTTTGTGTTTGTGTTGCTATGCATTATGGGGATCTTTCTGAAACACTGTTAACTTTTAAGATACTTATCTTTGGGTGAATTGTTAGTTGCAATAGTTGTAGATAACCTGTTTGTTTTTCTGAAAATAAAATCATAGCTACAAAGCAATTTGTTACATAGCTCTAGCATGTAACATAAGACCCTGACTCAAAAAAAATGTTCTTAGCATATTAAATACAAAATAAAAAATATTTTTGATATTTCTTCATTAAATACAGTTTGTTGTTAGTTTTAAATGACTGTTCTTTATTAAAATAAGAGAAGTACTCTGTTCTTATTTGTTGGAATCTGAAAGCTTGATAAAATGAATCAATCTTTTACTGTAATAATATTTCAATCACTTTGCATGATTAATTGCATTAAACATTTTTATAATATTAAAGCATCTTTAAATTTTTGTAATAAACAAGCTCTGCCTGATTATGGCATATATGCATTTAATGTTGTTTTTTCTATTTGCAGTGCATCAACAGATTCATAAATAAAACTCATTTATACTTTATAGTGTATATAGTGATTTTCTTTTCAATTTTATTGGCGTATGATCAAAGTATAAATTTTATTTTAAGTAACAATTACAGCTTCTGTAAATTGATTCATTATTTATTTATTTGACTTTTTAACTCAGGGCCTCACTCTGTAGCTCAGACTGGCCTGGAATTCCTGATCCTTCTGCCTCACATTCTCAGGTATTGGGATCACAGGTGTGAACCATCACTCCCAGCTTCATTTTCATTTTAAAGTGTATGTGTGTATGTATGTATGTATGTATGTATGTATGTATGTATGTATGTGCACGAGTATTTGCACGAGTTCATGTGTACCACATGCATGCAGGTGAACACAGAGGTCAAAAATGTTCTTACATTGGATGCCCTGGAACTGTTAGTTGCAGATGGTTGTGAGCTACTATGTGGGTGCTGGGAGCCACCTTCTGTCCTCTACAAGAGCAGCAAGTGATCCGTCTGTGCGGGGGTTCCTGGTTCAGAGGTGTGGCCTTTGGAGGCAGATTGGATCCTGAGGGTTCTGGCCACATGAATGTATTCATTCATATTTACGGTTTTAAAGCATAATGGGCTATTGGGAGACATTGGAAACTTTGAAAATTGGGCTATAGTTGGAGGGTATTTTGTCCCTTTTTCCTTCCTCTCAATCTTTCCTCTCAGCTTCCTGGCTGCCACGAGTTGAGCAGCTTTGTGCCACCAAATGCTCCCCCCACGATGTTGTGCCTTACCACAGGTCTAGAACAGCAGAGCCAAGTGACCATGCACCGAAACCTTTGACTGTGAGCCAAAAGAGAGTTTTCCTCCTTTAAGCTGATTTTCATGGATATTTGTCACAGGATAAAAAGCTGACTGATGCAAATATATTAAGAAAGTAATAATCACCCATAACACCACTGTATAACAGCTGGGTGGTAGCGGCACATGCCTTTAATCCCAATCCTCTGGGAGGCAGAGGCAGGTGGATCTCTGTAAGTTCAAAGCCAGCCTGGTCTACAGAGCAAGTTCCAGGACAAGCAGGGCCACACAGAGAAACCCTGTCTTGAAAAACTGTAAATAAATAAAGAAATAATCACGCTGTCTGATGAGGTGGCTCTTAGATATTGAGGCTATATTTGTCTATTTTGGAAGTTATAAGCATTTTCCTATATCAAAAGCGTTTTCAGTTTTATTAGATGGTTGTATTATACTTTTGTGTGTCATGTGAGCATAGTTCTATTGTTGGATGTTTATTGTTTGCATCATTTAAGCAAGTGCCTGTACCTTTTATTTTCTTAGAATACATTTCTAAGTGTAAATAGATAATGCCCAAAGATAGTGAATATTAGAAAGACTCACAAGGAATTTCAGGATTTCCTTCCAGAGTAGCTATAGAAGTCTCTGCTCATCATTTGCACAGCAAATGCCGGTCCCAGGTATCTCGGAAGTATGCTGTCAGCATATTCTCATTAAAGACACAATACATTTTGTTTCCTGCAAAGTCGTTCCAGACAATATATGTTACATATAGTTTAATACAATATATTATGTTATATTATATTATATGTATTTTTCTTCTATAATAATTATGCTTTCCTTCTATAAGAAAAAGGTCAAGGAAGCTTTTAAATGTTTAAAAAGTTACACAGCTGAGCATAATGGAGCTTGCCTTTGATCCCAGCATTTGGGAGGCAGAGGCAGGAGGATCTTTGTGAGTTTGAGACCAGTCTGGTTTGGTCTACATAGTGAGCTCCAGGACAGCCAGGGCTACATAGTGAGACCCTGTCTCAAACAAACAAACAAACAAACAAACAAAGTTACAGTTTAGATTCCATGTAGAGACTGAAAACATTTCTTTTTGTTTTTTGAGACAGGGTTTCTCTGTATATCTCTGGCTGTCCTGGACTCGCTTTGTAGACCAGGCTGGCCTCGAACTTACAGAGGTCCGCCTGCCTCTGCCTCCCAAGAACTGGGATTAAAGGCATGCACCACCACCGCCCGGCTGAAAACTGATTTCTAAGTGTGAGTGAGAACTGAAGGAAAATGAATGAGGGACGGGAACAGTCTCTTGGGTGCGTCTCTGCCCAGTTGGTGCTTGCAAAGCAGTGTGTGTGTGTGTGTGTGTGTGTGTGTGCATAGATATGCAAATATATTGTATATGCAAATATATATTGTGTATGTATATATATTTGTTGTTTTGAGATGATGTCTCAAGTATGCCAGGCTGGTCTCAAACTCGCTGTGCAGCCAAGGCTGACCTTGATCTTCCGATCCTCTTTCTTCCACCTCTCAAGTCCTAAAATTATAAGAATACTGGGATTATAAGCCTGCATCAACATGCCCAGGTGTGCAGTGCTGGAGATGGAACCCAGAGCCTTATGTGTGCTATGCAAGCACTCTGCCAACTGAGCTACATCCCTAGCTCCAGTCTGGACCAATATTGAAGAAACTTTCATATTTGTGTCTAATTAATTACTCATCCAAGGTTATATTTTATTTATTCTTTTTTGTTGTTGTTGTTGTTGATAAAGAGTCTTGCTTTGTTGCCCATGCTGTTTTCAAACTATTATAGTCAAATGGCCCCTCTGTATCAGTCACTACAGGCATGTGCCACGGTACCAGCAGTAAAGGTATATGTTAATCCAATTATTATCTAGTAATATTAAATCGTGCACCTTCTCCTCAATTTACTTTTGCATGGGAAATTTATTGTGACCTGATCATACAATCACTTTATAAAGGTAGCATTTGTGGGGGCTGGAGAGATGGCTCAGAGGTTAAGAGCACTGACTGCTCTTCCAAAGGTCCTGAGTTCAATTCCCAGCAACCACATGGTGGCTCATAACCATCTATAATGAGATCTGGTGCCCTCTTCTGGCCTGCAGGCATACATATCTTCAATACAGAACATTGTATATGTATTAAATAAATAAATATTTTTTTTAAAAAAAAGGTAGCATTTGCTGGGCACCTATAATGTCAGCGCTTGGGAAGTAGAATCAGGGATGTCAGGAGCTGAAGGTTCTCTTCAGCTACATAGAGAGTTGAGGCCAGCCTGAGCTACATGAAACCCTGTCTCAAAGAATGGAAATAAAATATTACCTTTATTATTTTATTTCTATCTTGCCTGACATGCACTCATGTTCTAGTATGTGTCTGCAACATGAATTTCTGATTTATTCAGAGAGACAAGCCAGGTGTAGTACACTCGGCAAGATCTCAGCAAAAGGAAGGAAAGTGTCAACTTGGGTTGGCTTGTTGTTTTAAAATAAATCCCTGGTGTTCATTTTTACCAATGAAGACTCAGGAGCCAGATGCTGAGGTGAAAACCTGCTGCTCAGAGAGGCAGAGGAATCACCCAGCTGATGTTCCTACTCCACCAGCGAGTCAGAAGGAAAAAAAACCCCAAAAACCCTCAAAGCAAAAAACTCCAAGCTAAAAACTTCTTCTTCTTCTCCAGGCTGTCTTAAATACCCCTCAGCTCAATGTCCCTGCTTTCTGTTTAATCCCTGTCAGCTGGTTTCTTGCTCTGCCTCTTGACGTAGGGTTAATTTATTTAATCCTGTGTACAGAAAACTCTTGGATTAAAGGTGTGTGCTAGGGCAGATTCACACCACAAGTACTGTCTCTCTATGCCTGTCTCTATGTCTCTCTCTCCTGAACCCAGGATCTTGCAGAGCAACGTCACTGAGCAACATCCCCAGCCCCAATGTTTTCTTTCTCAATAGTAGGGATTGCACTCAGGGCCTTGTGAGGGCTACACAAGCACTGTACCACTGAGCTAGATCCTTAGACCTCTGGCTCAGCTTCTTTTTAAAGTTCTTTACAAGCATATATTAATTGTATGTAATAATGAGTTCCATTATGACATTTCATACGTGTATAAAATATATCATTTTCTTCCCACTGCCCTCTTATCCCCCTCCCATTCCCGACGCTCCCTCTTCTTTTTCAGCTAGCCATCTCTCCTTTCATGTCTTTTCTTGGAGAGGGTGTTTGAGCCAATGAGTTTAATTAGGGTTGCTTATAAGGAACACAGGTAAGAAGTAATTTACAGTAGAGTGGAAACTTCACTAATGGCTATACCACTGAAGAAGATGTCTCTCCCTCCCCCCAGCAACCACTGCCTTTTGAGCCCCAGCAAGAGGGGAGTCAGTGAGCCTCCTGAGCACTTCTCAGCAGCAACTATTGGCTCCTGATGTCCTAGAGCAGTAAGGATCCTTTTGACTCTTCCGACCTGTGGTTTTATCTTACCAGCCTGTACTCCTATTCACTGTACCCCAGAAGCCACCCTATCCTCTCCTTTGTTAAAACAGAAAGGGGAAAAAAAGTTCCTTAGATAATCAGGGGATGGGGATGTAGCTCAGCTGGGAGAGGGCTTGCCAAGCAGGCACTAAGTCCTGGGTTTGATCTCCAGCATCACCTAAAACTCGGCCTGGAGATCCACACCTATAATAATAGAACCAAAAACTTGGACATAGCAGGGACAAAGGGAAGTTCCTCTATGAGATAGTTCTTCCCTGAGCCTAGGCTCAGGAGGAGACAGGAAATACACAAGGCCCCTCTAAGACTGAGAGCTGGCCTAGCTTCCCTTCTGTGCTAGATAATTTCTGTCCGTTGGACACATGCTAGAATCACCCGAGAAGAAGGAACCTCAAAAGTGAAAATACCTCCATCAGATTGGCCTGCAGGCAAGTCTGGGAAATGTTTTGATTGATGACTCCAGCCCATTGTAGGCAGTAGTATCCCTGGGCAGGTGGTCCTGGGTTCTATAAGAAAGCAGGCTGAGCAAAGCATGGGAAACAAGCCAATAAGCTGTATTCCTTCATCATTTCTGCTTCAGCCCCTGCCTCTGGGTTCCTGCCCTGACTTCTCTTGATGATGAACAATAACCTATAAGTCAAATAGTCCCTTTCTTCCCTGAGTTGCTTTTGGTCAGAATGGTTTAATCACAGCAACAGAAGCCAAACTAGGGCAGCTTTCCCAAAACATCCTGTGACTTGCAGGAAGTGAGGAAAGACACCCTGGTTGTGACGGGAAGAGCTACAGTTTCAGACAAGAAAGGAGGGGAAGGAAGATGGAAAGAGAAGTATGCTATTGAACTACTTTTGCAATAGTATGATTGTAAGGAGTTAGATTAATATAAATTAGATTTAGTAAATATCTAGGGGTTTCTGATACAGTCTCTTAATTCGGGGCATGAAGATCAACTTGACTGTGAGCGATTAGCTTATCAGCTTATGGACTAGAAGCAAGGATAAAGTCAGGTGAAACAAGGAAAGACTTTATGGACTAAAAACAAGGTTTATAGCCTGGCATTGTTTTCAGCTGCTAAGTGGGCAGAGCCCAAATTAAGCTGAAACAGGTGGAACAAGGAGAGATCCTATTTAAGGACAAGTGGATGGAGCCAATGCTAGAGGGCCCCATGCTAGAGAGCTTTGATGCCAGCAATTTCTGATGCCAGCAAGTCCTCACGGTAGAAAGGACAACGAGTAGTTTGTATCCTCTGAAGGAGAAAGTGCTGGTGGACTGATGGCCAGATCTCCCTGAGGCAGAAAGAAGCTGGTGAGCAGAGAAAGCCTCGGCAAGACAGCAAAAGGCCAAGGACTAAACCCTGTGGCTCAGCTTTTGCCTAGAGGGGTTTGACCTGTCCGAACAGTGGCCTGAACGGAACTGTGGCCAGCTTTAAAGACTGAGGCAGAACGGCAGAGTTGCTGATACGAAGGAAGTAAGTTGGCCTACAGACGCTGAGGTCTCCCAGAGAGAAGAAAGCCTCAAGCCTTATTTAAAGTGAGACTTCGATAGCCAGTTTACACAAAGTAGACACACTGGGCGGAGGGACGGTTCACACCCATGGGAGGGCGTTGCCACATGTGATCACTCCACTCAGAAGGCATTCGATTTAACATTTATGAATTGCTCCTTTCTGGGATTTTTCATTTAATATTTCTGTGTTGACTATGTGTAACTGGAACCACAGAAAGAAACACCATGAACAAAGTGTGGGGGGACCACTATATGCCTTTCTGTTTTCACTTAGCCTTTAGCCTTCAATTCATTCCACATGAGTTCATAGAGTACCTTCGCAGAGATCTAAGGATAAATAACAGTCCTGGTGAAAATTTAGGAAATTACTTTCATATGTGATCATAGAGTATGTTAGCAAATTCTGTTTAGATGGATGTAGTTTGAAGATCTTGAGAACTTGAGGAATCAAATAAAAATTGGTTGAATCCATGAGAGCCCTTTGAATAGCCACCACATCACTGGAGGTAGGTTTTAAGGGTTTATAGCCTCATCTCACTTCCTGTTCTCTCTCTCTACTTCCTGCTCCTGCTGTCATGCCTTTCCTGCCATAATGGACCTGTCCCTACAGAATTGTAAGCTAAAATTCTTCTTTTAGTTGCTCTTGGTTGTGGTGTTTATCACTGCAACAGCAAAGTATTGCAAGGACGAATACCAAATGCACTCAGAGTCTGTATCTCTTCTCTTCTCTTCTTTTCAAGACTGGGTTTCTCTGTGCAGCTCTGGCTGTCCTGGAACTCACTCTGTAGACCAGGCTGGCCTTGAACTCAGGGTTCCACTTGCCTCTGCCTCCTGAGTGCTGGGATTAAAGGTGTGTGCCACTACCACCCAGCTATAGAGACTGTATTTTAAGATAATAGAGGGAATAAAAGTTCCAAGAGAGAGTAGAGACATCATGTGCTGCACTTTATATACATAACTGTCCTACAGTAAAAAGTTCCGAGGAAAGGAAGTATTAGAAAATTGCTAGAGAGACATTGTGGTATCTAGGGTCGGGATAAACCAAACAGCTTTAAAGCTAGACATGTCACATGGTGCTGTGACATAGAGGAAGTGTTGCCTGGTGTCAGATGTAGCTTGGCTGTAGCACACTAGCTTAACTTACATGAGGTCTTGGGCTCAATCCCCCAGCCCTCAAAAACAAACAAAACACAAAACAAATACCCCCCCCACACTGTGTTAATGTTCTACTGCTGTGAAAAGACACCATCACCATGGCAACTGGGTGTGTGTGTGTGTGTGTGTGTGTGTGTGTGTGTGTGTGTGTGTATGATATTTGTGGGTTTTTTGTTTTTTGTTTTTTCCCTGAGAAAAGGCTTCTCTGTGTAATCCTGGCTGTCCTGGAACTCACTTTGTAAACTAGGCTGGCCTTGAACTCACAGAGATCCCCCTACCTATGCTGAGATTAAAGGCATGCGCCACCACCACCTGGTTTATGGCAACTCTTATAAAGGAAAGGAAAGCATTTAATTTTGGCTTGGTTACAGATTTAGAGGTTTAGTCCATTTTCATCATGGGAGGAAGCATGGTGGCAGGCATACAGACAGACATGGTGCTGGAGAAGGAGCTGAGAGTTCTACATCTTGATCAACATCATTGCAGGCAGGAGAGAGAGAGACTCAGGCCTAGCTTGACCATTTGAAACCCCAAAACTCACCCCCGGTGACACACTTCCTCCAACAAGCCCACACCTACTCCTGCAAGGCCACATCTAATCTCTGTCAAGTGACACCCACCACATCCTAATAACCAAGCATTCACATATATGAGCCTAGGGGGCCAACACACACACACACACACACACACACACACACACACACACACACACACCCCAAGCAAACAAAAAACAGGAGAAAACCACTCAAAGAATAATGAGAAAGGGGAAAGATTGTCCAAGACCTGTTAAAAAGTTACAGCCCAAAGAGAACAGTATCAAAACCAAGGGTGGGGGGTGTCACTCAGTGGTGGAGCACTTCCTAGCGTGTCCAAGCCCTGGGTAAGAGCTCTAGCTCTGCAGGGTGGGGTGCGGGAGGGGCAAAAGTGGAGATGGGCAGACATTATTGTGAAAATACAGATCTTGATTGGATCTTAGGGTTGCTTGGGGAAAATCTTATGAAAACAGTAGAGGAGAGCAAAGCAGTCTTGAAGGAAAACTTCCAGTAGATTTATGGATTCCATGGGGCAGATATTGTTTTATCTCTAAACTCAGCTCATGTATGGATCTAGCAGGGGCAGTTAGCAATGCCAAAGAAGAATTGATAAGTCAGTCTGGAATGCAGTAGGCTTAAGTAAGAGGGCTGTTGTGTTCCCTGCAACCTGATGGAACTTAGCAATAAAGCACAGAATCACAACTTGACACTAAGAACTGTTTGTTGGGAAGTAATGAACCAGTAGTTTGAGTTTCTTGCAGCAGCACATGCTAACGTTGTAGATGAAAACCCAGCTGATCTTCCAAACTCACAAATACACTCAGGGCTCCATCAGAGACTCTAAGAAGTCTGAATACACACATTTCTAAAGTATCGTACTTGGCGCTGTGGATGGAACCCAGGGCCTTGTTCATGCTAAGCACACATTCTATTACATTAAAAAAAACCAAAACCTTTTGTTTCTTTGTGACACAAGCCTTTAATCCCTGAAGTTGGGAGACAGAGAGGCAGGTGGATCTCTGTGAGATCAAGGTCAACCTGGTCTACAGAGTAAATTTCAAGACAGCCAGGGGTGCACAGAGAAACCCTGTCTCAAAAACACAAAAACGAAAAAGTCCCAAACATGATTATATGTGAATGCCCTGCAGGTTTGGGGTTGTGGGAATGTGGGAACGTGGCTTTGACTTTGCAGAGATGTCTCGGGTGGCGATGTGCAAGTAAGCAAAAGCAAAATCACATGAAAGCACCAAGCTCGGCATTGTAGACGGCGCTGGAAACTCAAACATTTTTGCCTAGTTATCTGCAGGGTCTGTCTTCTGTTCACTCTTTGCTCCAGTAAGCTGAGCTGGATGCACTCATAAATCTGACAGTGGTCAGTGCAAGGGCACACACTTCAAATGTGGAATATTATGTATGTTGAAAACATTTTATAGGACTTTAAAATTAATATAGCATATAACAAGTGAGAGGCAGGATATTGACTAGTTTCTTTAGCAATTGGATGGGTGCATACTGAATGTGGAATTGAATATCCTTCATTTTGTATAAAAAATAATGATATTTAATTACATTAAAAGCATTAAATGGACCATGGTCATAAGGTAACTGAAACTCCCAAAGTGACAAAGGCCCTGTAAGGAGAATTTGCCACCTGAAGATGAATATTTTTAATTATCCAATTTATATTTATTAATAAGTATATGCACTTATAACAAATATCAACAATTACCTAACTACTAGCCCTAAGAATGACTATAACCCCAGTTACTTAACAACTAAATCTATTACTACCCATAACAACTATTATCTAACAACTAATCTTAACCTTTTAGAAGGATATAGACTCTGGGGCAGGTCCTCACTTGTCAGAAACACAGTCTCTGGGGCAGGTCCTCAGTCGCCAGGAATACCTCAGGCGTAGATCCTTGAAAGCACTTAGTCAACAGTCTTTCTTCAGGAGTATCTCAGACGTAGGTCCTTTAGGGTAATTGGCTATGGCAGCTTCACTTTAAATGAGGCTTGAGGCTTTCTTCTCTCTGGAAGGCTTCAGCTGTCCATAAGCCAACTTACTCAGTTTGTATTAGCCACTCAGCCGCTCCGCCTCAGTCTTTGAGGCTGGCCACAGTTCCATTCTGGCCACTGTTTGAACTGACTCTGACTCAAGATTACTTCACTCCTCACAGAGCACGGAGGAAGGCAAGACGCCCATACAAATGGTCAAGAGGTCAGCTCAAATTTTAATGTACTCTTAAAGGCTAGCATGTCAATCTCTGATGGCTTATAGAAGAAGATACTAATGGGAGAGATGACTCAGAGGTTAAGAGTACGTTCAACTCTTGCAGAGGACCTGAGTTCAATTCCTAGCACCTATGGCCAATGGCTTAGAAGCTCCTCTAGCCTCAGGGGATCTGACATCTTTTGGTCTCCTCCGTCACACACAGCAAAAGAATTTATGCCAGAACATGATGGCTCACACCTGTAATCCCAGCACTTGGGCAGCAGAGCTGGAAGGTTTCTTGAGTTTGACGTCAGCCTGGATGACAGAGTGATTTTTGTCTCAAAGCAACCAAACAACAACCCCCCCCCCCCCCAAAAAATAACCTCAGCCATTCCTTAATTGAAGTTCTCTTTTCCCAGGTGACTCTAGGTTATGTTTAACTGACAAAAACAAGCAGCACAGACAGTCTGGCGATATCTTAGAAAACTTGGAATAGCTCTGCCTCGGAACCCAGCCATACCACTTCTGGGTATACACCCAAATGATTCCTCACCGAATCACAAGGACGTTTCCTCATCTATGTTCATAGCAGCCTTATTTGTAATAGCTAGAAACTGGAAACAACCCAGATGTCCCTCAGCCGAAGAATGGATTAAAAAACTGTGGTACATCTACACAATGGAATACTACTCAGCCATCAGAAACAACGAAATCATGCAATTTGATTTGCAGCCAAATGGATGGAACTAGAGAAGCTCATCCTGAGTGAGCTAACCCAGGTTCAGAAAGATGCACATGACATCTATCCACTTATAATCAGATTTTAGCCATATAGTACAGGATAACTATACTACAACCAATGCACAAAAAGGAACAGGAACATAGACCTTGTTACCTGTCAATGAGACACTTTGCCCTAGTGGTGCTTCCTTGTAGACCCCCAGTGTATGAGGAGGCTCTTGGCCCTCATATGACTGCTGAACTGGGGCAGGGGACTGTTATGTGGGACACTCCACTCCAGAGGAGTGGGATGAAAGGGATAGGAGGTAGAGGGTGGGAGGGCAGGACTGGGAGGGGTGGAAAGAGGACACTGTGATGGAGATGTAACCTGAAGCAATAAATAAACATAAAAAAAAAATCACTCTAGCCGGGCGGTGGTGGCGCACGCCTTTAATCCCAGTACTTGGGAGGCAGAGGCAGGCGGATCTTTGTGAGTTCGAGGCCAGCCTGGTCTACAAAGTGAGTCCAGGACAGCCAAGCATACACAGAGAAACCCTGTCTCGAAAAACCAAAAAAAAAAAAAAATCACTCTTGGCTCATGGGCTGTGTAAAATAGGCACCAGGTGGAAAAGAATATAAAATAAAATAAAAATGATGTGAAGAGCAGGGCAGTGATGGCACACGCCTTTAATCCCAGCACTGGGGAGGCAGAGGCAGGTGGATCTCTGTGAGTTCGAGGCCAGCCTGGTCTACAAAGCAAGTCCAGGATAGCCAGAAACTCTTAACAGAGAAACTCTCTTGAAAAACAAAACAAAAACAAAAAAAAAAAAGAGGTGGAGAGGTTGGACAGTGGGGGTACATGCCTTTTCTATAAGAGCTCCAGAGGCAAAGACAGGCTTATCTCTGAGTTCAAGGCCATCCTGGTCTACAGAGTGAGTTCTAGGACAGCCAGAACTACACAGAGAAACCCTGTCTCAGAAAAGAAAATGAGGTAGAGAGCAATTGAAGAAGATACCCAGCATTGATCTCTGGTCTCCACATGGATGAGCACACACATGCATTCACACCTACACAAATAAATACAACATTCCCCCCACATATTTATAAACAGCTAACATGAAACAATATCCAGTTAGACAAAGGGCCAGAAGACTAGCATCCTCACAACCTGCTGCAGGGATCGAAGACAATTTGCTATGCTATAACGCTCTTTAAAATATGTAGCACAGGGACTAGAGTGCCTAGCTCAGTGGCTAAAAGCACTTGCTGCTCTTACAAAAGGCTCAGGTTTAGTTCCCAGCACTTACATGATGGTTTTACAACCATCTGTAACTCTAGTTCCAGGAGATTTGATGCCTCTTCTGATATCTGCAGGCACTAACACTCACATGGTGACATACATGCACTCAGACAAAACACCCATGAAATATACATAAAACATACATAAAAATAACAATCTAAAAATAATTAAAATATGCAGCACAGTGTTCAAGTGTCCTCTGTCTTAGCCTCTGGAATTAATAGGATCACACAGGCCCGGCAGGCACATATAATACTAATAATGTTTCTTTGGGGTTAGTGAGATTATAGATAATTTTAATTTTATAATTTTGCTTGGTACATTTGCTTTTCCTACAATGTGTGATTAAAAAATTAAAGTTCTCTTAAGAAAAATGAAAAAGATGGCATGATCTCAAATTATTTCTGTGAGTTAAATAGGTGCTATTCTTAACAAAGATAAGGAAGATTCCTTACAAATTCTACTAGAGGCCAATTTCATCTAGGAACATAGTTACAAAGTCCTGAAAATTCTAGTAAGGAATTAAGCAATAAGCCAGGTGTGGTGGTGCATGCATTTAATCTCAGCACTCAGGAGGCAGAGGCAGGTGGATCTGTGCAAGCAAGGTCAAGGCCAGCCTAGTCTACAAAGTGAGCCTAGGATAGCCGGGGCTGTTACACAGAGAAACCCTGTCTCGAAAAACAAAACAAAACAAAAAATTAAGCAATAACAATCACCTTTGCATTTTTAACTACATGCCTAAATGGGGTATATAGTATGTGTGTAGTGTGCCCGAGTCATGCCATCTAGTATGTACCATATGTGAATACTTAAATTAATTAAAGTTGCCGGGCATGATGGCGCACGCCTTTAATCCCTGCACTTGGGAGGCAGAGGCAGGGGGATCTCTGTGAGTTCAAGGCCTGCCTGGTCTACAGAGTGAGTCCAGGACAGCCAGGGCTACACAGAGAAACCCTGTCTCGAAAAACCAAAAAAAAAAAAAAAATTAAAGTTAAATTACATTGAATGTTTCCACTCCCTATGGAAATTTAGTGGACCAAGGCTCCGAGAAGAACACGTGCTCTATCCTTTAGAAAATGGCATTCCCCAAACAATAAAAGATGCCTCAATGTTGAATCCACAACAGACAAAACTGAGTTCTATAGGCTCTGGAAGAAGGTTGTCAGGAGCTGGCTGGTAAAATTATCTGCCCACAATAACTCATCCACCACTTTCAAGGGACAAATTAAGATATTTAATTAAGTAGATGCCAGCTGCATGTTGAGTGCTTTGACAGCCATGGCTGCTTCACGGACAGTCTTAAATATTACTTCATTCATTCATTCATTCATTCAATTTGTGTGCTTGTGCATGTGAGTGTGTGGACATGTGCATGCAGAGGCCAGAACAGGACATCATTGTGTTCCTCTATAGCTTCCACTTCATTCTTTTTTTTTTTTTTTTTTTTTTTGTTTGTTTTTTGAGACAGGGTTTCTCTGTATATCTCTGGCTGTCCTGGACTCACTTTGTAGACCAGGCTGGCCTCGAACTCACAGAGATCCGCCTGCCTCTGCCTCCCGAGTGCTGGGATTAAAGGCGTGCGCCACCACCGCCCGGCTTTTCACTTCATTCTTGGAGAGGGTGCTCCCCAGTTCAGCAAGGCTGGCTGGCCCACAAACCCCTGGAATCTGTCTGTCACTTCCTCCAATGCTGGGCTTACAGGTGTAGGCAGACATGCCCAGCTTTTTATATGAGTGCTGGAGATTTGAACTCAGATCCTCATGTTTGTAGAACAAGCATTCTTACCCACCAAGCTGTCTCCCCAGCCCCAGACTACAAGAATTTGTAGAGCAATTCCATCACCAGGAAAGTTCTCCATAGAAATGGCTTAACTTGCCCCTTGAAAGTGGTGGATGAGTTCCACCCAGAGTTATCTATGGGCAGGTAATTTTACCACCCAGATTCTAACAGTCTTCTTCCAGAGCTTGTAGCATTGTTTTGTCTGTTGTGGAATAAGATTTGATATTGAGGCATGTTTTTAGTGTTTGGGGATGCCATTTTCTAAAGGATAGAGCTCATGTTTTCCTGGAGCCTTGGCAAGAGCCTTGGTCCACTAAATTTAACAAACATCTGTGGGTGCCAACTTCCTCAGATCCTGAGCTCTGCAGAAGGCCAAGCCCATGTCGGGTTTGAAGCAGCCTTTTATACTTCTTCAGTGATCTCAGCTGATGTTTGGAATACGTGGCAGAGAAACCCAACGTTTCTTCACATACTTTGAAACTTGAGTAGTTACTCTGCAAGTACAAGGGTGCACAAACAGATGCCAAGTTACTTCCTTTCTGGGCCTGGTACCAAAGAGCTTGCAACCTCAAGCTCTTCTTAGGTTAGTGCACTCCCTCAAAGGAGCAGGGAGGGGTGAGGCAGGAGGAGAGGCCATCACTGAGCTTGGCTCTTGGTTCTCTTTGCCCATTCACCAAGCATTTGTTGGGCATTATGACCCCTCCAGCCTTAACCCTGAGATCAGTGGAAGAAAGGACAAAGTCTCTGTCCTTAGAGAACTCGCATTGGAGGTGGGGACCTGACGCACAGACTCCATGCAGTCGGCACAGCGACAGAGGTATCTCAGGGCTTCATAAGGAAGAACAGGAAGCCCTGTGTTGCAGAGACTGGGGAAGACTTTCTGAAGAAGTGATGATGCCCACAGCTCTGGAGGATCCACACTAGATCTTCTCCTGGAAGGACACACTTCTGGGATTCGACAGCTAAAGGAGTCCTCTAGAGAGTGAGAATGGTTAGGATGGTGTGCTGGCTAGTTTTTATGTTAACTCAATGCAGGCTAGGGTCATTTGGAAAGAAGGAATCTAAATTGAGATAATGCCTCCATAAGATTGTCCAGTAGGCAAGTCTGTGGGACATTTTCTTGATTGATGATTGATGAGGGAGGGCCCAGATCACTTTAGGTGGTGCCACCCCTTGGCAGGTGGTCCTGGATGGTACAAGCAAACAAACTGAACAAGCCACGGCATGCAAACTGGTGAGGAGCACTCTTCTCCATGGCTTTTGCTTCAGTTCCTGCCTCCAGGTTCCTGCCATGAGTTCCTGCCCTGCCTTCCCTCGGTGATGGGGTGTGACCTGAGAGTTGGAAGATGAAGTAAACCCTTTCCTCCCCAAGTTGCCTTTGTCCAGGTGCATTAGCAGTGGAAACTCTAAGACAGAGGGATATCTAGTTAGTGTGGTTTTGGCTTCACTTGTACTAGATCTGAACCCGTGACAAGAGAGAAGAACAAAGGACGGAGCTAGACTGCGCCCATTGTTCTCTTTCCCAGCTTGCCAGAGTCAAGTTTCAGACACACTCATATGTGAGTTGGAGTTAGCACAAAGCTAGAGAAGGAGGGCGATCCTAAAAATAGTTTTCACCAACTGTCACCATGATTCTCATGTGGGTATGTGGAGAGCTGCCACCAGTTGGGGCTATAAGAGGAGATGACCAAGGTGAGTGTGGGCAGAGGATTTAGCTGATAGGTTTGCAGCAGCTTGTGTGTTGGGGGTGGAGTCTGCGGGAAACAGGTGGGGGAACTGGGATAGGTAGGGAGGTGGGCCTCGAACCTTCCTCCAGAACATTTTTGCTTTGCCACCATTACTACCAAACTGTGTAAGAGAGGTGGACTTGCCAGATTGGTCTATGCCAATTTTTTGTTGTTGTCATTCGTTTGGTATTTTTAGTGGCACACTGGAAACAGACTTTGTTTGCATTTTCTTATTTACTCTGTGTGTGGGATTGCAAGTTTGTGCCATAGCAAATGTGTGGATGTCAGAGGGCAGTTTAGGGAGTCAGTTTTCTCCTTACAACTGGTGGGTCTTAGAGACAACTCAGGCCAACAGAAGTGGTAGCAATTGCCTTACCATCTCGCTGGCCCAAAGATCCTGATTTTAATCATTTTACCTCTGTGGTTACCACCCCCCTAAGGAGGTCTGTTGGGGTAGTGTTAAGCATTCTAAATGTTAATTAATTGGTCCTGCTTGCTGTCTGTTACTTACATTGAATCTGATTGGTTAAATAAAATGCTGAGGCCTGAGATTGGGCAAAGACAGAGAAAGGTGGGACTTCCTGGGATTAGAGCAGGAAGCCTGCGCTTTAGACAGAGGATTAATTCATTCCAGCCAGGAGCAGAAGGAAGGAGGCACTCACCATGGGTTAGAAAAAGGAACCTCATTCCACATGGCCAGGAACATTGGCATATGGTGGAGAATGGCAGTCCAAGGGGACGTATGTATATATGGGGTCATATTTGGGTAATAGAATTAAGAGCTAGCTTAGATGGGCCAAGATTCCTCAACTCAGGCCTAGGCTTGGTAGAAATCCATACGGTCTCTGTGTGTATTTATTTATAATGGCGAATTAAAGATTAACAGCCCCCGAACCAATTAACAATAATCTAAATGGTGGTTAAATAATTTAATTAGCCATATTTCTTTCTACAGAGTTCCTTCCCTCTAATAGCCTTTCCACCCACCCCCGCAGTGTAGTGTGTGTGTGTGTGTGTGTAGTATATGCATTTGTGCACATGTATGTGAAGGTGCTTTGCCCATGTGAGTACTTCTGGAGGTCAGAGCTTGATGGTGGGATGCCCTTGTCTACACTCTCCACTTTATTTTTTTTAATTTTTTTTTTTCCACTTTATTTTTTGAGATGGAATATCTTACTGAATCTGGTGCTCACAATGGCTAGACTGACCAGCCAGAGTGCTCCAGGAATCTGTCTGTCTCCAACCCCACTGTAACGGTGCTGGGGTTACAGGCACATTCCACCTCATCTGGCTTATGTGGGTGTTGGGGATTTGAACTCAGGTCCTCATGCTTGTCCAGCAAGTGCTTTACCCACTGAGCCATCTCCCAGGCCCTTGGCTTCCCTTTTGATAGTCAGAAACTCTTTTTTTTTTTTTTTGCGCTGATGTCAACTGAAGTAGTTATTTAGTTGAGATCATAGAAGATCTAACTCTGACCTTATTTGTTCATTTTGTCCCTAAATCTGTCACATAAGCAAGGGATCCTGTTCTGTGTTCTGTTTGCTTCTTTCTGATGTTTTTTTTTTTTTCCAGCAGTACCTTTTTCCTTTCCTTTAATGAGCATTACCCATTATTTCTATTGTTCAAGACCCAGCTTAAACCCCACATTCTCTGTGACTCTAGCTTACTCTGACCTGCTTCTTTTTCCAATTTTCCTATTCACAGTCTTCCAAACACTGTCATCTAACCCTGAGACTGACATTAAAGGAGAGGTCGACCATGAAGGCCTCTACCTTGATTGTGGTGTCTTTGTTCTTATCTTGGGGGAAGACGTTGCCTGTTTTTTTTTTTTTTTTGGTTTTTCGAGACAGGGTTTCTCTGTGTAGCCCTGGCTGTCCTGGATTCGCTTTGTAGACCAGGCTGGCCTCAAACTCGCAAAGATCCTCCTGCCTCTGCCTCCCAAGTGCTGGGATTAAAGGTGTGCGCCACCACCGCCCGGCCCACATTGCCTTATAAATATTTATTTTCATTCATTTTGTTATTTGAGATAGGATTTTACTCTGTAGTCCAGTCTGCCTCTGCCTCCGGAGTGCTGGGATGAAAAACATGAGGCACCATGGCTGGCTATTGTTCTGCATCTTCCAGGGAGCTCAGGCCTTGTCAGACACCAAGCCTCAAGTGTATGATTCTCCACCAGAAGGTCTGGGCTATGTTGGTTTTGGGTAGAAAAGGATGAAGCATTGGACAGGATTTGTGCCACAGGATTTCCTGGGAAAGGAGGAGATAGGAAGTGTTACAGCTCTTATGATAAGTGTGCAGGAGAGAGAGAGAGAGACCCTTTCTGCAGCATAGCAAAGGGTCATAGCTCTTTTACCTAAGCTGCTGGTGCCAGTCCAGCCAGTTTCAAGGAGCTCGGAGCCCCTGGACTGAGCCAAGCGATTTTGGGAGTCTGACTTGGCGTGGGCTAATCTGGTGGCTGCTTCAGGAAGAGCCAGCAACCAGCCACTGCCACAGACAAGAACTTCAGAGAGCCATATGGGCACAGGTGAGACAGCAGAAGCGCAGTGGAGCTTGGAGGCAGCTACTGGAGTGGTGAGAGTGGATGTGGGAGGCCACCCTGTCCACTGTACACAGAGACACGGGTTCCAGGCAGCAGGAGCCTGGCTTAGGCAGGCAGATACAGAAATGAATTCTTTTGAGAGGGAGAAGGCCCTTCCTCCCCAAGCCCAAAATAAGCAGCAAGTCTCAGATGATCATGGTAGAGGAATGGAGAGAATTTATTTCATGAACAGGGACATTATAAATCTTGGGCAGTAGGAAGGGTTTTGAAGAAGAATGTGTTTGATTCACTGGAGTTAGGAGTGCCAGGGATACTTCATTTACATGCAGCAGCATGGTCCTATCTTAAGAAGGGGAACACAGTACTTAACAATCTCATGAGCAATAGGGGTGGGGGACAAACTCCAGGTACAGTTAGAGGCATGGACAAAGGTCATTCACTGAAGACTTAAGGTACTTAAGATATCTCATTAGCATGGGGAGGTATTTCCAGGAATACCAGGTGCTTACTGAAAGAGAGAAAGGATTGGACCTGTAATTTCCCTGAGAGGTATGTGACATTACTCAGATAGAGGATGTAGGGTCCAGCAATCCAGGAAACCCCAGGTAGAGAAGGGGAGACCCTGGTGACGAAGAAGGGAATCTGTCATTTTGCATTGAGTTCAGGGGCTTCCCAGTAATGCCAAGCCTTTCAGCAGGGTTTCCCAATAGCTAGCTGAGATTTTGTTTTGTTTTGTTTTCTTTCTTTCTTTTTCTTTTCTTTCTTTTTTTTTTTTTTTGAGACAGGGTTTCTCTGTAGCCCTGACTGTCCTGGACTTGCTTTGTAGATCAGGCTGGCCTCAGACTCACAGAGATCTGCTTGCCTCTGCCTCCTGAGTGCTGGGATTAATAGCTAAGATTATTTTTTTGACTGAAAAGATAAATATAACATTCTTATCAAGGGAAACAATGTCCCAGGTCACATTATCTTCATATAACAATCTTTAGTCTTGCATTCCTCCCAGTCATACATATTGTTTTATATTAGACCATGAACAACATAGCAACAATTTATTTCATTTACACACACACACACACACACACACACACACACACACACACACACACA
>CAJQZJ010032348.1:2407992-2440185 GCA_907164525.1 Lophiomys imhausi | reverse complement strand
ACACACACACACACACACACACACACACACACACACACACACACACACACACACACAAAATGTGTGCATTCATGCAGTGCCCATAGAGGCCAGAAGAGGGCATCAGACCACTTAGAACTGGAATTACAGGTGGTTGTGAATCCTTCACAGACATGCGCAGAGGTTTGTCTCCTAGGTAATCCTAGAATGCTGTCAGGTTGACAATCAACATGTCCACTGCAGGCCTTGTTTGTTGAAAGAATCTTTTGTGTCTGTATGGAAGCTTCACCTGTCAATAAAAAGCTGATTGGCCTATAGCTGAGGCAGGAAATAGGAGGGAGGAGTTCCAGAAGAGTAGATTCTGGGATAGAATCAGATGCCAAATGTTTCATCTTGGGAATTCTGAGGAAGACAGATGCATGAAGCAGAGGAACAGTAACTAGCCACATGGCTGAACTTAAGTTAGAATAAACAGAATAATCAAGTTATGAGCTACAACATGCCTAGCTATATTGGCCTAGGCTTTTGTATTTAAGTCTCAAAATCATTGTTTCTGGGAACAGGGGCATGGGTGGAAAACATGCAGTTACAAGAAACCCCTTCCAATACCTTGCTTTGTCCAAAAATTGCTGTTGTTCTTTTACATCAGCTCCATTTCAGCTTTTCCCCAGTGGAAGTCCTTCTGAGTGCCTTTCCTTAGTCCCTTTCTCCTTTCAACTCCTCTCTTCCTAGGTGCAGTTATGTACTCTCATATATGTTGCTAATGATCTGCTATCAATGATTTCCGTGTCTATGTCTTTGGTCCCTGGCTGAATCTTTCAAGCTCCAACTCTTCCTTACTATAGCTCATACTAGCTGGGTCTCACAGCCAGCAGTTGAGTATTCAACTCTTCATCTTGTGACTTAATCCACCCTTGCCTAGTCAAATGTTTCTTAGATATGACACAAAAACCATGAGCCAAAAAAAGCAAGAAAGGCTGGCTTTCATCACAGTGAGAAAAAAAAAAAGTCTGCTCTTTGAAATATACCATTAGAAGAATGAAAAGGCAAGCTGTGGGCCAGGAGGAAATATTGCTAAAACATTCATCTGATGGAAGAGTTATACCAAAAATATGTAAAAATGCTACAAGTTGGCAATAAGAAATGTGGCCCATATAAGACAGGTAAAAGATCTGAAAACACATTGGCTCAAAGAAGACCTGGTAGGTACAAATAAACACAGGACGTGGTTCTTAGGATCATTACAATGCAAGAAAGTGTTATCTGTGTGCAGCTGCGAGACTCATTCCATTAGAACTGCAACAAAGCTGGGATCATCATTCATGCTTTGCCATTTCAGCCATTTGGGAGGCTGAGGTAGGAGAACAGAAAGTCTGAAGCCAGTCTGGTAATTTAGTGAGACCTTGTCTCAAACTGAAATTAAGAGAGGGCTGACAATGTTATTCAGTGGTTTTGGGTTTCTATTCCGATACTGTAAAAACATAAACAAACACAAATAAACACACACAAATACGACCAAATGTCAACAAGGATATAGAATAACTAGGATTTTCATGCATTGCTAGTGGAAATGTAATATATATATATATGCTACTTTGGAAGACAATTTATCAGCTTTTTATAAAGCTAAATATACATTTGCTATAGAATTTGATAATTCTACTCTAGGTATCATCCAAGAAAAATGAAAGCACAAGCTTATACAACCATTAGGAAACAAATAAGAACCAAGAAAATGAAAAGAACCCAAATGCCCATCAGTTATTGAAATGGAGTAACAAACTGTGGTATGTCCGTTCAATGGAATACTACTAAGCAACATAAAGGAACAAACTACTGATGCCGTGCAACGACTGATATTTACTAAATAAAGCAGACTCAAAAAGTTGCATATATTTAACGTGGGTTTTACTTTATCAGCTGGGCACTTGCCTTTAGTCGTCCCAGCACTCAGGAGGCAGAGGCAGGAGGATCTCTGTGAGTTCAAGGCCAGCCTGGTCTACACAGTGAGTTCTAGGGCAGTCAGGGCTGTTACACAGAGAAACCCTGTCTCGAAACACAAAACAACAACAAAAAAGTTGGTTGTACATATTGTATGACTCCATTTATGTGAAATTCTGGAAAAAGCAAAAGTATAGATGTGTAAACCATATCATTGGGGTTGTTAGGAACTTTGTGCATCTGTGTGTAGGGATCTATGGCAAGATGATATAAGGGCAATTTTAAGGGAATGGTAATGTTCTATATCTCGAATGTGGTGGTGGTAGTTACAGGATTGACTAGGCTTGTGGAGACTCAGTGAACATTTTTAAAAGGTGAATTTTCTTTTTTTTTTTTTTAAAGATTTATTTATTTATTATGTATACACTGTTCTGTCTGCATGTATGCCTGCACGCCAGAAGAGGGCTCCAGATCTCATTGTAGATGGTTATGAGCCACCATGTGGTTGCTGGGAATTCAACTCAGGACCTCTGGAAGAGCAGTCAGTGCTCTTAACCTCTGAGCCATCTCTCCAGCCCCCAAAGGTGAATTTTCTTGAATTCAATTGCCTGACTAAATTTATATAACTAAATTAGAGATATAAAAGTGGAAGAAACGGGAAGGGTCAAGGGCAGGGCAGAAAGGGGGAAAGAAAAAAGAAAGAAAGAAGAAAAAGGAAAAGGGAGAGAAAAGAAAGAAAAGAGGAAGAAGAAATGTAGAAACAAAATAGCTAATTAAATTATTTACTCGTAGCCGGGCGGTGGTGGCGCACGCCTTTAATCCCAGCACTTGGGAGGCAGAGGCAGGCGGATCTTTGTGAGTTCGAGGCCAGCCTGGTCTACAAAGCGAGTCCAGGATAGCCAGACATATTCAGAGAAACCCTGTCTCGAAAAAAAAAAAAAAAAAAGAAAAATTATTTACTCGTATTTATATTGTATTTAATTGGTTTGGCAGTGTTAATCCTTAACCCACCATTATAAATGAATACACAGACACCACGTGGATTTTTTAAAATTTATTTTTATTTTATGTACATTGGTATTTTGACTCTATGTCTAATTGAGGACATCAGATCTCCTGGTACAGGAATTATAGACAATTGTGAGCTGCCATGTGGGTGCTGGGAATTGAACTCAGGTTTTCTGGAAGAGCTGTCAGTGCTCTTAACCGCTGAGCCATCTTTCTAGCCCCACCATGTGGATTTTAACAAGCCTAGCCCTGTGTTGTACAATCCTAGCCTATCTAAGCTAGCTCATAATTCTATTACCCAAATATGACCCCATATATACATATGTCCCTCTGGATTATTCTCCCGCTATGCCGATGTTCCAGGCCATGTGAAAGGATCTTCTTTAATCTACTCCCTTGGCATGTCCTCATTGTTTGCTCCTGGCTTTTTTTTAAGCATCTTCTTCCCAAGATATTCTCTCTCTCTCTCTCTCTCTCTCTCTCTCTCTCTCTCTCTCAAAAAACCAGTGCACCTTAGTCCTGCCTACCTCCGTCTTTGCCCAATCGTCAGGCCTCAGCATTTATTTAACCAATCAGAGTCAAAGTAAGTAACAGACAGCAAGCAGGACCAATCAACATTTAGAATGCTTAACACCATCCCATCAGAGAAAGGGTAGGTAAGGGGGAAGGGAAATATATATTGAGGTGGCCTTTCTGGGTACATTGTGAGCTTATTTTAAGTATTGAAAGAAAAAAAAAGAATGAACAAATAGGGGCAGAGAAATCACACATGTTTCAAATTTACTTATTTATTTTCTGTATGTGGTTATCTTGTCTGTGTGTCTGTGCACCATGTGGTCCAGAAGAGGGTTCTGGATGATCGAGGATTGTAGTTATAGATGGTTGTGAGCCAGTATGTGGGTTCTGGAAATTGAACCCAGGTCTTCTGGAAAGGCAACCAATGGTCTTAACCACCAAGTCATCTTTCCAGCCCCAAGAAACTATTTGGATTTTGATTAGGCTTTCTGGGCTGCATGTTGAGCTGGTTTAGAATTTTGATAGATAATGCCAAGATATCCTCCAAAGTGCCTATCTCAACTGACATTCTCATCAGTAGGATTTGAGAATGCCCATTTTCCTATATTTTTGTATAAATGGATAAGATAAAAAATTTAAGCTTGCTCTCTTTGATGCTGGGAGATGTTCAAATCCTTCATTCTTCATGCATGCAGGGTTGCAGTTTCTTAACTGGTCTCCTCTCTTCAGCCTTTCTTCCAAATGGTCTTATGCATTGTTAATAGAGTCGTCTTTCTTGGGCTTCATTCTAACAATAGCTCAAAAGGATCTTTACTGATAACTTCATCGCCTGCAATGAAGCTCAGGGCCCTTAACCCTGTAGCTTAGGTCTTACTCTGTGCCAGTGTCGTTCTTTCTTGTATATCGCCTTCCCCTCTTCACTCTAACTGAATGATTTCCATCCCTGACTGCACATGAAAATCATGGGATGCTTTCTAAAGAGAATGCTGCCCAAGCCTTAACTGCAGACATTTGAATGTAATTGCTGGAGGTGAGGCCCAGAGATGGTATGCTTTATTTATCCAACTCCAGTTGACTTTGATTTGTTGTTGGGGTTGGGATTCAGGGTTCCAGTTGAGCTAATACATCAGTCAGAAAAATCTCTTGTATTTGTTCAGACCATCCGTTCCCTCCTGGTACAATCCCTGCTAAATTTTGTAGCTCTCTAATTCCTAAAATCCATTTCATGTGCTGCTGAGTACTGGGAATTGAACCTAGGGCCTCATGCTTGCTAGGCAAATGTTCTATCACTGAGCTACACCTCAGCTCATGAAGCTCTTCCTCTTGTCCTCCTACCAAATACAAAACCTCCCTTTGAACATATAGTGACGCCATTCTGACATCTAATATCTCCTGCTTTGTAATAGAGACATTTTGAAGCTCATTTCTCCCTGTAAGATTATAAGCAGTTTGGAACAAAACCATGGTGTTGTATAATAGTTTTCTCTGAGACTGAAACATTCCATCCCTCAGGGAAACTCCTTAAGCAAGAAGAAAAACACAAATCAAAAACCAACCAAATAAAAACCTCCAAATAGCTCCAGGAAGTCACTGAACCTGATCCGATTTTCTAGGCCCCTCCCTGACAGAGTAACATAGATTGAGAATCATCTTCAGAGGAGCACAGCGGAACTGCAAAGAAGACTCAGACAAGCCACACTGCAAAGAAGACTGTAGGACCAGACCAGCTGCCTGGGAGGGGAAGAAACCAGCTGAGCTGCCTGGAAGAGGTTTGGACCAACTGAGTCACTTGGAAGGGACGCTCTGCAGCCTGCTGAGCTTCCTGCAGGCTGTGCAGTGTGCTCCAGGTTCCCAGCTTTGTGAGCTGTCACCCATGCTGGGGCGGGCTTGGTGATGCAGCTGTCTTTGAGTCATTTCTGCTCCTGTAAGTAACCTCTAACCCATATTCCTGTAAGTATTCCAGTAAAATTCATGGTTCTCCAAGCTGGACTTTGGTGGTATCTTTACTTTGGTTTGTTGTAGGCTCCCTATCTGGGATGTCACACAAGGCATGGCTAATTACTCTTCCTCAAGGCCCAGCACTATTCTGTGGGCCAGCCTCAGGAGCTCAGTAAACAGTTTTTGCATACTTACCCTGGTTGATTCTTTATCATACCCAGAGGCTCCTTCTGCATGGCGCCATTTGCTCCAGTTGTCCCATGTTCAATGTCACCTTACTGGGGTGATTGTCATTGGCCCTTCTAGTTACCATGGTGACACTGTCCTTGCCCACACTCCATTCTCCCCTTATTTTGTTTATTTAATTTTTGAGGCGGGGCTTTCCTATGCAGCCCTGGCTGTCCTGAACTTGCTATGTAGACCAGGTTTATCTTGAACTCACAGAGATCCTCCTGCCTCTGCCTCCTGAGTGCTTGGATTAAAGAGGTGCCCCATCACACCCAGCCTCCCCTTTCTCCCTTTAAAGGTCTCCAAATAGTTGTTACTAGTGGAGTAGCCTCTCACTTGCTTGTCACCAGGCTTCTCTCACTGGAATGCAAGCACTATCAGAAAAAGCTTCCTTCTGCCTGCTGTGTTCTCCCCAGCGCCCACTATGGGGTCTGCCATATACATACAGCAAGTGCTCAAAATGTGGAGCTTGTGGACCTTGTATTGATTACTTTTCTTATCGCTGTGACAGAATACTGACAGAAGCAGAGTGTTGGGGTTTATCCGGAGCTACTATGCATTCAATGTTAATTGCTTGCCCCTCCCCTACTGTTAGAGCAAGTGTTCAAGTATCTAGAGTGACTAATATTGCCTCCCAAATTATTCCTAATAGGCTAATACACTTGGCGATGGCCTAGACTGGGCAGAAGAGAGGTAGGTAGAGCAAAGGTTCTTAGGCTTCTGGGGAGGAGAAGGACCATGGGGAAAGAGAGGAGGAGGAAGGAGGGAGATGCCATGGATGAAAAGCATGCATTGTTGAGAGCAGCCTGCTCTGAGGACCAGACCAAATGTAAGGGATGTATGTATTATGGGGTTTTACCTGGGGAAGCAGACAAGACAGCTTAGAGGGCTAAGATCTGCGATCTGCCCAGCCCCACTGCATTAAGGTTTATATTAAATCTAACAGGTCTCTGTGTGTTTATTTAGAATATACCAGGTTAAGGAACTACCACCGACTTAATAATTATATCAATCAATATTAAATTTTAATTACTACAACAGCAAAGTAAAGGTGGGAGAGTTTATTTGGGCTTGTGGTTTCAGAGGTATCAGTTCATTGGAAGATAAGGGACATCCCTGTGGCACAGGAGTTGTGGCCCTGCTTATTCACATCTTGGTAGATCAGGAAGCAGAGCCATGTGGATAGAGGGCAAGAGGGCAAATGAAAAAATACAGGGCACACAGTGAAATGTCAGCAAGGCCTATGATGAGGAAGCAAACTATGAAATAAAAGATGGGTACATCTTTGCCCTTTAGTGTACAGACCTTCCTAACCCCGTGGGCTGAGTTCAAGGGCAGAATTTAAGACCCCAAGAGTTGTGAACCTGGAGCTTGTCTGTCACTCTTCCCACCCTTGGTTCTTGCTTCATCCTATAGGCTTTGTGTAGACACCCTAGCCACCTGTCAAAGCCCCCATCACCACCCCTGCAAACAACTACCTCTTGTCTACCCCCTGTAGCCAGACACACCAGCTGTTGGCCCACTTTTGGGAGGACAGACCTCAGGACAATACCACACAGACTCTGCAAGTGAGTGGGGACACAGGAGTAGAACTCTGGGGTTCTGGACACTCAGGCCTGGGGAAGATGGATTCTGGTGAGTGTTCCCTTGGTTGTTCACCTTGGGCCAGGTGCATCGGGCAGAGGCCCAGAGCCATGCCTGTTTTGTCCAGATCTAAAAATGAAACTGACCCCACCTCTCTCCTTCCTCAAACCAGACTGGAAGCCTGACAAGGAGCCACACTGATTCTCCCCTCCTAGTGTTGGTGCACCACTTGTGGCTGAGGGAAAGCGCAGCTCTCATTTATTTATACGTAAATGACAACTGGGTGAAAGAGTGTCTAAATATCAACTCTTCTATTCTCTTTTATAGCCCCCTCCCAGTACTAACAAGTCATACAAAGTGCTAAGAAATATTCACTAGATCTGTTCATGGCCGAGTGCTCTGAGGCTGTCTTGATCCCTATTCTTAGCCACACACATGCATAGATGGGTGAATACGTGTGGGGGCATGCGTATGCACATGTGTATGCTCACACATACACACCCCTGCTTCCCTTGAGGATTCATTCCCGCTGGGCCAGCAGGGTCACACTGTCTGCCAGCTGAGCCCTGGGAGACATTCTCCTAGACATTCTCCTAGAGGGAGAATGCTCTAATTCCCCACAGAGGCTGATTTTATGTTTTCAGAGCAAGGAGACCAAGGGACTCCAGGGATCTCCTTTTCCTTAGAGAGGTGGTGCCCAGGAGTCCTTCCTGTTAGCCCAAGGTTGCATTTTTGTTTATTTCTAGCAGAGCCTTGGTTGACTCAGAATGGTGAGGGTGATTTCTTTCTCCCACACCCTTAAGTCTAGTGCAGATGGAAACTTCCTGGAGGCTGAGGCCAATTGTAAACAATGCATAGTTTCCCCTCAATAAATATATAATGAAATCTTCTGGGGTATGGGAGATCATGTGTGGGGTGATAACATATTAGAACGTCATTTTAACTTAGTTGGGGGAGGCAAAGCCCAAATGCATAAAAAATAATATAACACCACAGGACTAGATGTTATAGAGCTGCCCCAGGTGGGCGGCCCCGTGGTCAAATGGGTTGTGTACACAAAGAACTCAGAGAAAAGCCAGGAGCGAGGGGACCCTACCTATTGCAGTCAGGGTGCAGACAAGCTTTGACAAGCAGAGAATCTCTACTCAGGTATGTTGCAGACAACTCTGTGGGTGAGTGTGGGAGGGAGAGCAGGAGAGCAATTTATCGGGGCTGCTTATGGAGGGTGACATACCGAAGCACAAAAATTAGGGTCATTTACCAAAACTTTTAACCTATATTCTCATTTCTCCTAAAATTTAACATGCCCGTTTTTTCCTGAGAGGAGGAAACTCTTGATTCTCTCTGCCTAGATAGATGATTGGTCCAGCAAAATTGGGCAGCTCCTTCTGGTTCTATCTGCCCACTTCACTGAAGAGTAACCTGGATCCTTTGGCCCGAGTGGATGGCTCACATTTCCCACTGTCTGCCATAGTGTCTCGGTCAACAAGATACTTCCCACATGCACAGCTTTCAGACCACGGCTGATGTGCAACTTCTGAAATACAAGGGTCCAAAATCGAGGTGTGTTCCAAGGCCTTCTAACCTTACTCGTTTTCAGAGTTAAAACAGAGACTCTTAGCACAGAAACAAATGTTAACTTTCATTCACACCCCCATCTCCCTTGGAAACTAATTCCTAACGGGGTCTGTATCATCATCCATTGGCGTTACTTTCTTTTTTAAAAAAATGCCCGGATCTGTGTGTGTCTTTGTGTGTTTGCCTGTGTCTGTCCACCTCGATTCAGCTTAGCAGCCCCTTGCTGAAGACTCACTAAGCTCAGGGCAGTAGGCCCAGGTCTCTCCAAAGACCTACCTTTGCAAGGTGGCAGAGTTCTGGAAGGGGAAAGGATGGGCAGGGCTATGTGCGCCTCCCTTCCCAGCCTTTTCCTGCACGCGGGCTCTGTAGAAGAGAGCCCGACTTCTTTCGTCTTTGTCCGCTCTGCAGACCTTGGTCTGCCAGGGACTTCGGCCGCCCCACACACCTGCTGCCCGCCCCGCGTGGGCGGCTCAGGACCAGCGATCGCCAGAATCCCCGGGATTCCGACTGTTCCTCCAGCGCCCCGGGGGTGCGGGTGGGGGGCGGCTCCTTCCCGCGCGCCCTCCTGAGAGGCGGGTCCTAGGGGAGGGCGGGGCCCGGGATCCGCCGCGCCCTCCGCCGGGCCGCCCGCAGACAGGCGCCGGGCCGGCCGGGAGGTGGTGCTCGCCTCCCCGCGCCGGGCCGTGCGTTGCCCGGCAGCGGCTGTGAGACTCGGGAGGGGGCGGAGCGGCGCGGCCGGCGTGCAGCGGCCCCTGTCCGCCGTTCGGGCCCGGCCCGCCCCCGCCTCGCTGGCCTCGCAGAGCGCCGGTGTGCGGCGCGTAGTACCCACCGCAGCGGCTGCCGGCGTCCGGGGCCCGAGCGTGCCCACGTCGCGAGGCCGGGGTGTCCGGGAGCAGACGCGTGGCCATGGAGCGGGAGCCCCGTGCCAGGGTTGCGCTGGTGCCGGGGCGGAGCGGCCACGGGCCTTCCTCGCGCCACCGCCGCCGGGGGCTGTTGCTCCCCGGCCTCTGGCTGCTGCTGCTCGTCGGGCCGGCCTCGTGCGCCCCAGGTAAGCCTCGCGGAGCCCCCCGGGACGCGGCCGCCACCCTGCCCGCCTTCTCTGCCGCGCTCGCCACTCCTTGGCTCCCCCCACCCGCCCGTCCTCTTTTATTCTCCACTGTTCCCTCGCCCTCCTTGCTGGAGATGCTTTCCTATTCTTCCTGGGCCCAGCAAATAAAGGCATGGAGGAAATGAATAAATGCAGAGGAATAGAGCGAGAGGCTTCTGACCTGTCTTGCTAAAAGGTCTGCAACCTAGTCGTCCGTGAACCATGTTGCCCGAGGCGGGTCTGGTGGTTTCTGCTCTGAAGATGCCTATTTTCTTTTTCCCCTTTGCAAAATGCGGGCCCTCGAATTGTGTTTGTGCACAGCTGTGTGAATGTGGCGTAGCGAATGTTTTGGGATACTTTTATTGTTGGGGCAGAGGGGTACATCATCTGGTGTGTGCTGTGGAGCAGTTGTGCATCGCCGCGAACAGTGTTCCCCCAGATGCAAGCAAGCTGACCGTGTTCCCCAATGCACCAGGACACAAAGAACATTCAAAGAAAATTATCGTGGAAAGCACCCTGGCCATGGATCTTTCCAGGGAATTAGCTATTGGTATTGCCTCTACAAAGGCATTACAATGGAGTGTGAAAATATTTTGAGTCTGAAACATCAGGGGCATGAAAGGAGTCATGGTTGGTTTTGTAATAGATGCAACTGAGTGACTGTTCATCAGCATGGGATTAAGAGACATGATTTATGAGGCGTGTGGGTGGGTTTTATTTGTTGAGGAAATGGTTTAATTCATGCTGCTTCTCTGAAATGTTTATTTGTCCACCCTGAGTGTGCATTGGAAGGATGGCCTGGAGACCATCTCCGAGGTGACACACTGCAAGCCCGTGATTGCCCCAGCACACACGTGCTTGGCCACTTTGTGTGTAGGAAAGGGAAGGTGGAAGGAGCAGTTTATGGAGAGCTTCTTCACACTGCTCAGGAAAACCATGAAGACAGCTCAGAGCCCTCCCTGCCAGTGGGAGCAGGGCCAGAGGACTGCCAAATGGCTTGAGGGAAGTAGAGCACATTTGAAGGTGTCCTGTAGGCCTGACTGTGGGCATTATAACTAGTGCCACGAAGAAGATGGTGGAGTGGAACCCAGGAAGGAACTTCAGGGAACATAGAACATCCACATCACTCACAAGGAAATTAAGGCAGATGCCTCTTGCTCAAGGTCACTGGCTAGATGGTGAAGGGAATTGCTGTAGCTGCCCGTTCCCTTTTTCTGTTTTGACCCACAGACTGGGTTCATAGATGAAGCCTCCAGAGATTTCCTCTAGCTGGGTGGAACACTGCCCCAGGGAGCCATATCAGAGGCAGGATTGACAGAGTGGGTCTCTTTTAGGCTGTGTACAGTGGTTACAGAAACTTTGCCCAGGCTGTCTCAGTCTCGTTCTCTGAGAGTTCCAGCCCAGTGCTCAGAGAAGGGGAGTCAGTCCTTTAGTGTGCTCTTGTCTTTAGTCAACAGAAAGCTGGAATCTGCTGGGTTTGTCCATCACGGGACCTAGCTCACTGTTTCCACGGACATGTGTGCCAGGTGCTGCGTGACCCAGTCACATTGGGAATGAGGTTTTTATGATCCCTACTTTACAGAGAAGGACCTTAACAGGTGTTTAGAGAGTCTGCCTCCAGACTGTATGAAACACTTAGCTTCTGGGCCCCAAGATTTTCCCACATGCACATTGTCATCTGAAGATTCTGCACAGGTTGTAGGAGATAAAGTTGTTTTGCTGAATTTAAAGTCAACGGTGGGTCTGTTTACACTGCCTCCTTTTTAGTAAGCCTTTTCTGTTCTGTTTCTCCGCTACTCCTATTCCAAATACCCAACCTGGAGATGTGAAGCTATATGTCTATTCTAGAGCTGACATTACAGAGCCGGAGGCGTCTTCCTTCCACTGAAATGCTCACTGGGCCCCTCTGGTTTGCTTAGCTGCTTCTGGGCCTGAGCATAGAGTGAGAACCACTGTAAACAGCATCCAGCAGCAGGGGCCCAGCCTCGGGAACCCAACTGCAAATGTGAAGCCATTGTGTAAGCAAGTGTGGAAGTTTTTACCCGCTCTGAGTGAACTGCTAGGTGGAGGGTCTGCAGGGATGACCTAAAGATGCTAACCTGATTGCAGGCTCTGGGAAGCCAGCTTGATGAAGGGTGGTTTGGTCAGCTGCCTAGGCATGGCCAGTAGCTGCTGATCCTAGGATGAGGTGGCGAGTTTGGCCAGGTTTCCCTTCAGTGGCACCAGGACCCTCTCATCTTAGTGATGCATTTTTAACAACAGTATGGGCAGAGAGACTTTGCGGAGGACTATCCTGGGGGTTTGCAGTTCCTCTGGGAGGCAGCAGACCCTTTTATGTCTGGTTGACACGCTCCCTACCTTCAGCCGAGATGGAGTTGATTTCTGGGTGATCCTCTCATTACAGTCCTCAGAGTGATGATCTCTGTGCTGGGTTCATATGTTGTCCACTTCTGTTTCCTTTAGGATTTTGAATGCATGGTTTCTTTTTTCTTAAAAAAAAATTTATAAGTTTGGTCCTGACTGTTCACTGTTGTGGAAACAACCTGAAATGCTTGGGGATTTCTTTTGAACATAGTGCTTTTAGGTAGCCAGCCACCCACAGTAGAAAAGGAGAGAATGGTGCCCATTCCTCACTCAGAGACAAATCTAAGTAAGAATTAGGATTATCATGAAATGGACAGCATGGCAGAGTCTAGAAATTAATAAAGGTGCAGAAAACAGTCACTCAGGACTTGGGATGTGACTTGATAGTGGAACATTGAGTAGCTTGCACCGGCCCTGAGCTCAATCCCCAAGACAAGAAAGGAGGGAAAAGTGGCTTACCCACAATTCCACAGCCCATAGACAACACTGTAAATGGCTTAACTCTTGTTTGTTTTTGAGATAGAGTTTTGCTATATAACCCAGGTCTTACTGTGTAGACCAGGCTAGTTTTATACTTGTGACAGTCTTCTACCCTTGTTTCCCGTGTGCTGGGCTCATAGATGCATGCCACCATACCCAGTCCTTTTTTGTTGTTGTTAATATCTAAAAAGTGAGAGATTATATTCATGCACTGTTTCTACTCATGCACAATTTAAAAAAATAATTTCTTGAGCTGCTGTATATGTTTTGTTTTTTTTTTTTTTTGAGACAGGGTTTCTCTGTATAGACCTCGCTGTCCTGTAGACAGGCTGGTCTTGAACTCAGAGATCCACCTGCCTCTGCCTCCGGAGTGCTGGGATTAAAGGTGCGCCACCACTCTCCAGCCATTCTGCCATAAATGTTATAGTGAATAGCCATACAGATCAGCCTTTGCCGCTCTCTCTATTTTTCTGTATATATAGGTCTTTATTTTTTTAATTTTTATTTATTTTTTGGTCTTTAGAGACAGGGTTTCTTTGTTTAACAGAGCCTTGGCTGTCCTGCACTCGCTTTGTAGACCAGGCTGGCCTCGAACTCACAGAGATCCATCTGGCTCTGCCTCCGGAGTTCTGGGACTAAAGGTGTGCGCCACCACGCCCAGCATAGGTCTTTATTTTTAAGCATGTATTGGTAGAGTGGGAATGATAATATGATTAAGCTTTCAGATGTGCCAGGCTGGCTTCCTGTGTGTTTTACTTGGAGCGTGGGTGCTCTGCAGATGCTCAGGGTGTGGTCGGTGAATGAATCAGTTTTCTGAAAGTTGTAATGCTAGAAAAAACGCAGAAGTTTATGTAGCTGGTGTCTGTCATCACACCCATTGATTATTTATTTATTTTTATTTTTTTGAGCCAGCATCTTTCTATGTAGTCCTGAATATCCTGAAACTCCTAACCTCGAACTCATAGAGATCCCCCTGCCTCTGCCTAACCAGTGTGTTTTCTTGGATTATTTTTAAACACTTTTGTTAGAAAAATTTGTAATATATTGTTTTAATTTTCACCTTTTACATTTCTTTAGTGTTGAATTTTTGTTTATTTTGTATTTGTAGTCTTTGAATTTTGTCACTGTTCCTTCTATCATAGTTTCCCACTTCCAATTTGTTTTCTTTTCCACTTAATTAACTAAGTCACTTTTGAGGCAGGGTCTCCTATAACTCAGGCTGAGCTCAAGCTCACTCTGTAGCTGAGGATGACCCTGAACTCCTGATCCTCCTGCTTCCACCTTCCCAGTGCTGGGATTGCAGGCATGCACCACTGTACCCCATTTTATACATGCTGGTGATTACACTCAGGGCATGTTAGACAAGCATTCTCCTAGCCCGGCCCCATTCCCAGTCTTTTACACTTTACATAATGGGAAGAAGAAGTGTGTTAGTGTGTGTCCCTGTGTGCTTAGATGTGCCGGAGTGACATTGTTGAGGGCAGAACACAACTCTGCAGTTACCTCTTCCACTTTTACACGGGTTCTGGGCATTATACCCAGATAGTCTGGCCTCAGTGCCAAGTGCTTGTATCTGCTGAGTCATCCCTCTGTCCCCACTTTTTACATAATTTTTAGACACAGAAGTGCGCAGATACCGTGATTAGCAAAATCTGATTTTGCTCTGTGTACTTTTTCCCCATGCATTTCTGCTGTGGCTTGTTTAATTTTTATCTGTCTTAATGAGCTACCGGTCATTTCAAGGTGAATATTTGCTAGATCTAGTGTAGAATTGTAAACAAGGACTTAAAATGTATGCAAAGTGTGTTTCCTAGACCTCCTGCACCCTGTTATTTGGAGTTGGGGATTGCTTGTTAGGAGTTTAAACTTCTTCAACAGGGTGCCGTATTGCAAGCCATTAATCTCACACTGGGGAATTGGGGCTGGAGGATCTTTCGTTTGAGGCCAGCCTGGTCTACATAGTGAACCTTTGTCTCAAACAAACAGAGACAGAATCCAAAACAACACAAAAGGATTTAGATTTCTTGAGCTCATCTTCCCCTAAATTCTAAACTTTTGGTGGTGTCTGGGGAATCTTTATCAAGACAATTTAAAGCTCATCTGTACAGATTTAATACTTTGGAACTGTCTTTCTAAATAGTGTAAACCCACCACACAGATATTAATAGAGACAGACTTTAATGTCTTCTTTATTTTAAGTTTTATTTATTTATTTTATGTGAATGTGTACAGGTGCCTTTGAGGCCAGAAGAGGGGATTGGATTCCCTGCAACTGGAGTTACAGGCAGTTGCGAGCCACCATACAGATGCTGAGATCTGAACTTTGCAAGAGTGTAGCCAGAGTGTAACTCGTGAACCATCCCTCCACACCCTGCATCTGTCTTTCACCATTAGAACATTTGAATTAAACAATTCTGTTGAAATTGGTTTTGGTTTTTTTCTTGATACTTTTTTGTCTTCATTGGATCACAGGTAGAAGGATACTGCTTTGGTTGTCCCTCCTGACTTCTGGGAGTTGCAGCTACTGTTCTTGTCAGGAAGTGCCTCCCTTAGGCCTGGAAACAGAATCCCCACTAGGGAGCTGCTAAAAGTCACCCGGGACCTGGGAGCAGGGCTTTTCTGTCTGCCCCGGGTGACGGCAGCAGCTAATTACTGTGGTTATAATTACACCAGGTGGCTTTTCCTGGGCAGGAAGATGCAGTTCTGACTGCAGCAGATGTTTGCAAGTTGTGACCACCAACTTTTCAAGTGGAGCCCACCACGTTGCGATTTCCCATCTGTGTGCTGCTGGGTGGATTAGAAACCCAGAGTGTATTCGCTTCTGCCCACAGTTTAATGTGTGGCCACAGACTACATGTAGCCTTGTCCACATCGGTGGTATAGAGTTAAAGTTCCCTTTTGGCTATCTGGGTGCCTTGGAAATTGTTGCCAACTGGCCTCTCTCTCGCTTTGTGTGTGTGTGTGTCCCCTTTGTCCATTAGATATACCAGGCCAATGATCTGCTGAAGACAGGTTCCTTTTCTAATTTCATTAACAACCAAAAAAAAAAAAAGATTTTTTTTTTGGCTGCTTACCTGATATGTAGTTGAGGATGTCCTTGAAGTTGTGATCTCTTGCCTCTACCTCCTAAGTGCTGAGATTACAAGTGTGTATCACCATGCCTGGTTTGCACAATGCTAGGATTATACTCAGGGCTTCATGTATACTAGGCAAGCACTCTACCACCAAATAGTTTTTTTTGTTTGTTTTTTTGTTTTTTCTTCTTTTTTGAGACAGGGTTTCTCTCTAGCCCTGACTGTCCTGGACTCACTCTGTAGATCAAGCTGGCCTCGAACTCGCAGAGGTCTGCCTGCCCCTGCCTCCAGACTCCAGAGTGCTGGGATTACAGGTGTGCACCACCATGCCCTGCTTTTTTTTTTTTTTTAGTTTGTCTGCCTGGATGTCATGGGACATGCCTGTAATCACAATTTTGTCAGGAGGCTGAGAGAGGAGAATAAAAAATTTGAGTGATGCAAACCTGGTAAATAAGTGGGACCCCTTCTCAAAGTAAAACTGAAAAAAAAGGCAGGGACGGAGCATCACAGCTCAGCGAGAAGGTGCACGCTGCCAGCCAGGCCCGATGACCCGAGCGAGTTTGGTCCCTGGAACCCACATAGTGGAAGGAGAGAACTGACTCCAGGAAGCTGTCCTTTGATCTTCACATATGTGCCTGAACACATGCATGCACTCAAACAAAATGAATGAAAAAAATTGAACAAATGCTACCAAAATGGTGGAAAATGGGGGAAAAAAAAGGGGGGCAGGACTCGTGTAAAGCTGGGGATGTAGCTGAGTCGCAGGGCAGTTGCCTCGCACACTGTGTCTCCCATCTCTGTTGACAGGGTTATGAATACTGAGTGCTGTGGCCTGCATCTTCCGGCATTTGTTAGCACTGGTGAAGATTTATGTTCCTGCTCCCACTGTGGGTCACATCCCTACAGCAGCAGCAGCAGCTCCCGGCAGATAGAGCTTGCAGAGTCCCACCACCCTGGACGCTCTGAATTGAATTCTGAATTTGCCAAGTTCCTAGGTCCTTGTGCATCACACTGTTCGTGGTTGAGAGGCCCTGGGTGTGGAGGTAATGCTTCCTGTCCCAGCCTCCTGGGGCTCAGTGTCAGCCCCTAGCCCCCACCCCCCAGTGTCCTGGACAGCCATTCATTTCACAGGAGTGAAGTGATGTCTCCCTGCAGTTGTGTCTTTGCGTTGTTACCCCAGTGATTATGGGTGCTGACCGTTATATACCTCTTGACCATTATGTCTTGAGAACTTTCTGTTCAGATCCTTTGCCCTTAAGCTTTCTAGAATAGTACCAGTTCCTTTGGGCCGTGCTCACGGTCTGGTTGCTGCTCACTGTGCTGGCGTGGATAGAGCGGTGATGCAGCGGCCCAATGTGGTCAGTAAAAGAGGTACCAGGGCAGATGATCGTCCAGCATCTGAGAGGACAGTGTTGGAGAGGGCCCAGGACTTCAGAGGGCGAATGTCTACTGCTTTGGGTGCTTTGCTTGCTGTGTATGCACAAGAGATGAAGTAAGACAGACAGTAAGCTGGTCTTGGGGCTGGAGGAGACAGATGGAATGGGGGGAGGCCGAGAGGGCAGGGGTGTATTGCTCATGTTAGGAAGGGATGGCAGTCAGGGCAAGCATGAAGAAATTCACTCCAGGGGGGAGGGAAACAGAAGAGGCCCAGGCAACAAGCTCTGGAGGTAGAGATGCCTTGAGCGGGTGACTATTCGTGGAGGGAGGTAGGTGTTGGGGGGAGGGTGAGTGGAGGTGGAACTGGGAACTAAGACGTTGCCACTGCTTTCCATAGGAGGAGAGAGGAGTGAAGGAAATGTCAGGCAGGCAGTTGGAAGGACTCCGTAGTAGGCCAGGCAGACACTCTGCTCATCCCACCAGGGGCCTGTTGGAGAGTGGTGGTCGATGGTTCTGAGTTGGGATGGTCAGGGCTGTCGGGAGGCAGCTTTTTTCTGTGGTAGGCTGTTTGCAGCCTGTGCCATCATTGCTGAGGCCTTGTTTTTTCTCCTCTTGTTTGAGCCTGTGGGAAGAGCCCTTCATCACTTAATGTTTCAGGTGGGGATTAACTTTGGAGCCAGACAGTCTGAAGGTCTCTTTTAAAAAATGCTGGGGAGCTTCCAAAGGGCGGAGGGACTGAAAACATACAGAACAAATCATCTTTTGGAGTCAGCTCTGGGGAACTTGGGCAAAGCCCGGGATCCCAGGGCTCACTGCCCCAGTGTGGTCCCCCCAACCAGCAGCATCAGCATTATCAGCATCACCTGGGAGCCTGTCAGAAACTCAGCAGGACAGGTGGTAAGTGCCTGAAATCCCAGCACTCAGGAGGTGGAAGCAGGAGCATCAGGAGTTCAAGGTCAACCCTAGGTACACAAGGAGTGAGAGGCCAGTCTGGGCTACAGGAGACTATGTCAAAGAAATGTGCCGCCCCCCACCTCCTTTCACCTCCCCCCAGCCTACTGAATGAACTAGCTACCTTTTAGGTATCTCTAGGTAATTTGTGTTCCTAAGGGTTGGACCTCTAGCCTCAGCAGCTTCTTGATGAGCCTGGGTGCATTTCAAAGATTTCTGGTTGTTCCCTAATTAGAGGGAACAACATACTAATTTCGTCAAGTTGTTGTAAAAGCCCAACCCAGATTCCTAAGGAAGTGGAGGGTGGAAGGGTGGGCTGGTGTCTGGCTGGATGTGGTCAGAGTCTGCTCCTGCTCTAAGCTTCTCTACAGGGGACCAGTATGACCAGTTGTATGGACAGGAGTCAACTGGGCTAGCCACCAAGGATTACAGAAGCCCTTGGAGATAGGGGAACAAATGGTGATCACTGGGTGTGTGTGTAGGGAGGTGGGGGATCTTCAGCCCCCCCCCCCAAGAGGGAGGAAATTGTGGCACACTGCAACATGGGTAGACCTCAAGGAATTATAATGAGTGATGTCATCCAAGGGTAGAAGGTCAGATGCTGGGCAGGTCTCCTTAGGTGAGGTGCTGGGTATAGTGGACATTTTAGCTTCCAGGGGCCAGGAGGTGGAGCATAGAGAGTTGTGTAAATTATAGTGTCAAGTTCCTAAGGGGAAGCGTTTATTAAATTGGTTGTTTAAAAAGTAACAGTAGTGGTGGGGTGGGGCCTCGTTGTTACAGAAGTGGGAGTGAACGTCAGACTGAGGCTCTGTGGTGAAAGTAAGTGGGAGGTGGTCTTGGGGACCCCAGTTCCAGGCAGATGATGGGAATGGGGTGTGGGACAGGCCAGCAGCTGGAGGCCAGAACAGTGGTAACAAAAGTTCCCGGGTTCTGTGGCACTAGCAAAGATCTCCAGGAGCTCTACCTCAGGACTGCTTTGCCTGGCCTCACTTAACCATACCTCTCCCCTCTCCCTTCCCCATCTCACCTTGAGGTTGTTGAGGGCTTGTTTTCTTGGACAATTGTTGGCTGGAGCCTGGCCTGGGCAAGGCAGCTGGACAGAAAGGTTGGAGTTTTCATCCTGTGCCTGTATAGTGGCTGAGTAAAATCATTATATATATATATATATATATATATATTTACTTTTTTTTTATGACAGTGTTTTGCTGAACTCTTGGGCCCAAGTGATATTCCTGCTTCTAAATAGTCTTAAAGAATTTGTAAAATCCCACTGTTCTTCCCAGCCATTGGAATTGGGCTTTAAGTGTTTTTTTTTTTTTTTAATATGTTTTGAGGGTTACAATAGTTTATTGGCTTCCCTCCCTGATTATAAAAACAATATGCCTTGGTTGCAATAATTAGTACTTGCTGTCCCTTCTGTGTAGAACACTCTTATCTCAGATTTTATCTACACTTACTTCCCATCCTACAGGTCTCTCCTCCGCTTCCACAGGGTCAAAACACATTCTTCAATGAGAATGCCTTCATAACTTCTAAGCTCCTGCCTACTTTGTTTTCCACCTGACACCGTCACCACCTATATTTCTGTCTGTTTATTCTCAATCCCTTTCAGTAGACCATAAGCTCCAGCAGGACGGGCTTGCTTTGCTCAGTATTTTGGTTCTGTATCCGTTGCCCATTTACGTAGCAGATTTCCCTGTGTGCTGGGCCCTTGGGCTGCACCACGTGTCACTAAGTGGCAATTCCCATCAGTAGATAGAGCAAAGAAGTAGAGGACTTGCAGGTTCAGTCTGGGCTGTAGGGAGCCCATTGTAAGGCGTCTGAGTCAGTGTGCTGTGGCATCCACCAATGGAGGGGCTTAAATGGCAGAAGTGATGCTCTGCTGTTGGAGATCATGGTATTGTCACGATCCCTCTGAAGGTTTTCAGGCTGGATCTGTTCCAGGAGGCCATGTTCATGACTGGCAGTTCCTGGTTTGTGGCAGTATCAGTCCATCTTCCCTGTGCGTCATTTGAAATTTTAACCTTTTTGTAAGGGCAGTGGTGATGAATCAGAGGCTTTTCTACTCGTGCCTGACCTCATATTAATTAATTATATCTGTGGTGACATGTTTTCACATGAGGTCATACTCTGAGATTCTTGGGGTTAGGAGTTTTTTTTTTTTTAATGTTTACTTATTACTTCAGGTTACATCTCCATCACAGTGCCCTCTTTCTACTCCTCCCAGCCCCGCCCTCCTGCCCTCTACTCCCTATCCCTTCCATCCCACTCCTCTGGAGTGGAGTGTCCCTACATAACAGTTCCCCGCCCCAGTTCAGCGGTCATATGAGGGCCAAGAGCCTCCTCATACACTGGGGGCCTACAAGGCAGCACCACTAGGGCAAAGTGTCTCATTGACAGGATACAAAGTCTATGTTCATGTTCCCTTTGGTGCATTGGTTGTTGTATAGTTATCCTGTACAGGTTAGGAGTTTTTTTGGTTCAACCTGTAACAGAGATGTTTGAAGTAAAAGCTGAAGGAGGCAAGAGGGCACCTACAAGGTCTCAGGGGACCAGGGTTACCAGCAGAGGACATGCTGTGCCAAAGGTCTTAAGGGAGGAACTTGCCCAGGATTGGGTCTCACAGGAGACCTAGTGTGAAGTGTGGAGGTAGGAGGATCAAGGATTAGATGTGAGAGGAAGTGGGTCCTGGGTGTGGAGGTTCCATAAGAATGCTGTCGTCAAATGGTGAATGGGGTCTGAGTGAGAGTTCCTGTGTACACCTGTGCACACGCTCAGTGGCCAGAGGAGACATCAGGTGTCCGGCTCTATTACTCATCTAATTCCTTTTGAGTCAGGGTCTCTCACTTGACCGGGAAGCAGGCTGGCAGCCAGCAGGCCCCACCAATCCCCCTGTCTCTACCCCTCAAAGCTCTGGGGTTATTTGTATAAAGGCTTTTTTATCATGAATGCTGGGTCCCTGAACCCAGGTTCCCCAATAGTCACCTCTAGATGGGACTTACAATGCAGAATGTGCTGTACATTGAGTACATTCGGATTAGAAAAAGTTATAAATTAACAAGCAAAAATCACCTCAGATCTCTCCAGATAATTGCTGTGGCATTTTGCTGTCTCTCTTTTTAGTTTTTCACACGTGTGTGCGCCCATGAGCACACACTCAAAGCAGCGGCGCCATATCCGTCGCATTGTTTGGCAGGCGTTTTCCACTTCACATCCCATTGTGGGATCTCTGTGTTGTCGGGATGTACAGGTTTGTTCTCCAAGCTGCTTTATTTGGTGTTGTGGATATTCTCTGCTTCATTTTACCAGTTTTTCTGGTGGTGGGTTGTAATTGTATTGTTTTAAACTCTGGAGCATCACGATTGTGCATATATCTTCACACATCTTTCTAGTAACATCTGTAGGCTAAATTCCCAGTAACAGACTCACTGGCCTAGGCAGTGTGCACACATTGAATTTTGATGCACCCAGCCAAATTGCTCTCTAGAAAAGTTGAAGCAATCCATATTATCTCTAGCAATGACTTAGAGTTGCCAATGTTGTCTCATGCCTCTGAAACACAGCCATCTATCATCTTTGCCAAGCTCACAGGAAGACACAGCCTCACAACTGTTGCATTTCTTTGATTGCTAATCGGCATTTGAGCCTTTGATCAAGTTCCCCCCTTGATCCTCTGTCTCTGGTTTTCTGTAGAAATCCCAGGGCTGAGGGACTAGAGAGAGGGTTTAGAGGGTAAAAGCACTTGGTGAATAAAATGAGTTGACTGTTGGGGAACCTGGGTTCAGGGACCCAGCACTCATGTAAAAAAAAGCCTTTATACAAATAACCCCAGAGCTTTGAGGGGTAGAGACAGGGGGATTGGTGGGGCCTGCTGGCTGCCAGCCTGCTTCCCGGTCAAGTAAGAGACCCTGACTCGCCGGGCGGTGGTGGCGCACGCCTTTAATCCCAGCACTTGGGAGGCAGAGGCAGGCGGATCTTTGTGAGTTCGAGGCCAGCCTGGTCTACAAAGCGAGTCCAGGACAGCCAGAGATATTCAGAGAAACCCTGTCTCGAAAAACCAAAAAAAAAAAAAAAGAGACCCTGACTCAATAGGAATTAGATGAGTAATAGAGCCAGACACCTGATGTCTCCTCTGGCCGCTGAGCGTGTGCACAGGTGTACACAGGAACTCTCACTCAGACCCCAGCGCTGTGCTGGGCAGAGCTGTAGCAGCCAAGCCAAACGTGGTGGGAGGCAGTACCGCTCTTGATTCATCTGTAGAACAAGCTCTGTGAGATAGGTATTCCTGCCATTCCTATTACACCAGTGAAGGTAAACCTCAGAGGGGTTCACCAGCTTGCTCAAGGCCACACAGCTAATGAGTCCTCTCAGCCCTGGGGTGAGTGTGCGCACCCCAGCTAGGCCCTGGGCCACGTTAGCAAATGGCTCTGCGGTGTCTCCCACGAAGGTGTTCGGTCACAGGCTTGGCTTGCTTGGCAGAATGAACTCTGTAGACAGGTCCATAGTCACAGCCATCTGTGACCCCTGGAGAGCACCAGGCTGGGGACATGGAACCAGCATTGACTGAAGGCACATACAGCCCTGGTCATAGAAGGTTCATAACAAACCTTGGTTGAGAGAAATATATAAGGCAGGCTTTCCAAACCTACAGAATTGTGTGGCTAGTCATATTGTTTTGTTTTTAGCAATTGAACATTTAACAGTAACAATTTCAAAAGGTGAAAGTTCCCCTTGCAGAGTGTGTTCTGTTTCCTCCAGCCTGGAAGGTAATCTTCCATACTATGGGGTGACATTTTTCTCCCTGCATTTCTCCCTTTACTGCAACCTGGATCATACATATCCTTGTGGTTTTGATAGCTGCTATGTAGATAATGCTTTCTCTGTGGTTTGTTTCTGATGGCCAAGTGTGCGGTTCAAATGTTTCTTCTTTGATCATAAATTATTAACTTCCCAATTTTGATGGGAGGAAGTCAGTGCCTTCAGACAGGTACCTTGGTCAAAACTAACAGTAGGGAATGGAGAGATGGCCCAGTTCTTAAGCACATTGGTTCTTGCCGAGGACCTGGGTTCGGTTCTCAGCACCCACTTGATGACTCATAACTGCCTGTAACTTGAGTCCTGCAGATCTAGTGTCCTCTTCTGGCCTCTGTGGTCACTCTTCAGGCACACATGTGTTGTACAGAGACACATGCAGGCAAAACACTCAAACACATAAAACAAATTTTCTTTTAAAAAATAATTTATTTATTTTTATTTTATGTACATTGGTGTTTTGACTACATGTGTTTCATCAGATTGTTTGGAAGAGGAGTTACAGACAGACAGTTGTGAGCTTCCATGTGGGTGCTGGGATTTGAACCCGGGTCCTCTGGAAGAGCAGTCAGTGCTCTTAACCACTAAGCCATCTCTCCAGCCCATAAAACAAAATTTAAAAAAAAAAGATGAAAAAAAAAAAAAAACCCAAGCAACCAGCACACTCAGCCAGTCTTCTGTGCTTTCTCCATGCTTCAAGCTCTCTTAGTTGTAAGGGAAAAGACAAAGAAAAAACAAATAACCGTATATTAATATCTCACATTTGTGCCAGGATCTGATGTTATATACTAACATTCTAAATGATTCCCTGAAACACTAATCTTGGGGCTATTGGTTTTTTTTTTCCTAAAAAGTTATTGTTATCATTGTGCATGCCCTGAGGCTGAGGGGTGCATGTGGGCCACAGACAGAAGTCAGAGGCCAGTGCTTATAGAATACCACCCCTTTCCTGGGTCGGGGAGGAAAGTGACCAGTCCAGGTGTGGGTCATATGGGTAAGCCGATAGGAAGAGGCTGCTGTTGAGGTGTGATGTAGCAGCCTCCGCGTCTTTTCTTATGGTGACACAGTCATCATGTAAGCGAGATGGGGCTGGCACACGGTAGGCTCTGTGGGAAAAGTGGTTTACAGTTGCAACTTCCGTGGCTCACAGAAGAAATCAACATGGAGTATCTTGATTCTTAAAAGTAAGATAGAGTGGAGAGTTCCAGAGGGGAGTGGAGTAGGCACAGGGTGGAGAGCCAAGACTGCAGCGTGCAGCCGTTCCTGTCCTGAGCAGGGCCAGCTGCCCCATGCCAGGGTAGAGAAGGCTCATCGTGGGGCTGATCCCACTGTGGGTCCAGCCTCGGACACGGGCCTGATGATCTTCTCTCTGCAGGTATTCTGGCGGCTTCTACACGATCAGATTTCCCTCAGCCTGCAGCATTTCTACTGTAGGCTTGAAAGGAGGCTGTCCAAGAGTCCCTCTGCATGGACCCTGGAAACATCTTTTGATGAATGGTGTGTGCCAATTTTTTGAACTTTAAAGGGCACCTGTTCAGCCATTCTCTTTAAGTATTGAACTTCAGTTTCCTAGTTGTCTATGGACATGATTTGAGATGCATACGGTAGAGAGGAGAAGCTGTGGAGATGTCCACGACCTGGACTGATATACCGTTTGTAGCTCGGGGAAGCTGGCAAGGGATTGCCTACACCTGAGAAACGTTGCAGACCAGCAGGAGTCAGAGGTGGAAGTACAGGTCACAAGGAGGCCAGTGTCATTGAGTAACCAAGAGTGTCCCTTGGACCCACTGTGTTCTCAGAAGCAGGTTCCTAGGGTGGGTTTCTAGGTAGAACGGAGACAGGCTTTCTTCACTGAGACATCAGATGGTTAAAACAGTGTTAGAACATCTAAGTAACTGATTTTAAAGAGAAAACAGGACTCAGCAAAATGGCTCAGTTGAGGACCTACGCTAGATTGCCTGGGACCTGTTGGTGGGAGGAGAGAACCAACTCCTGCAAGTTGACCTCTGACCTCCACATGGTATATGAATGATGCCACCCCCAATACACACAGTAAATAATAAATGCAATTTAAAAGCCTAGATAATACATAAAATGATGTGTGAGAATTGTTGGCCACAGACCAGGTCTGTATTACTTGTCAATAGTGTCCCATGTTCATGTCTCTCTGAGGGAATGGCTGGGGAGTGGCCAGTCTCTTTGGGTCATCTTGGGTTGCTGTTCTCCTCCCCTCCCCCAGGGGAAGCTGCTTTCTGCTGAAAGCAGATGAACAGGCTTCTCTGGACCCATGAGGGGCACTCACTGATGTGGTGGGATTGGAGCAACATGACATTGAACCAGAAGACGAGAGGCACCATCTCCAACCACAGGCACAGGCACGGCTGTCGCCATGGGAAGTATGTGAGAGATTGTTTTAAGTAGCTTCCGAATCATAGAGCCTGACAGCTGGCAATTCCCATAAATATTCATATATGTATCAGTTTCTGCTTCTGTGGTTCTGACAGGATGCTCCAGGGCCCACAGTTTAAGGATGCAGGCTGTAGGAGGCAGAGACTGTCAGGGCATACCTAACAGGATGCATGTCAGCTGCTTAGAATTCTGTTTGAGATGCAGATTCTGAGGAGGGGGGCGGGGACTCCGGAATGCTGCCCCACCATTGGCCAGGAGCATGTACAGATGTGCCAGGTTGTGCACACCAGCACACAGGCAGGGTAACGTGGGTGCTTAGGAAGGGAGGCTGAGTAGTAGAGGGTGGATCAAGGAAAGAGAAGGGACAGCTTAGATCTGGAAGGGTCAGCAAGTGACCATGGGAGTCCAGCTGCATTCAGAGTTATGTGCCTTGAAGTAGTTGTTGAGCTTTGTGAGGGGACTTTGAATTTCTGGCCATTCCCATGGCTGGGTCTCTTGGTTGTGTTCCATATCACTGTTCATTTATTTGATTAGGACATTGATTAGGTTCATTAAGTTCATTTGATTAGGACAGAGTGATATCACAGATACCAGCGTCTCTGACTGATTTCATCTTGATGTTCCTGGATGGGTGGGACAGCCTCCTCCCCATTCCCCGCCTCTCTTCCTGTCACACTGCGGTGGACTAGGTCTTTTCATAGGGAGAGCTCTGTCAAGCTGTTTGATGCTTGTGTGTTTTACCTCTGCCGTTCCTTCTTCCCAATGCCTTTTCTCTCTCTGTTTGCCTCATTTCTCATATCCCCCAAAAATCTTAGGTCACATTTCACTGACTCCCCCTCCCCCCAGGCATGTAGAAACAGAACGGTCTGTGTGCAACTCAACTAAATTCATAACCTCCTGAGAGTAGGGGATCTTGCCTTGTGTACTATTTCCCACCAGCATGGACTATGGCTGGGCCAAGGCCATCGTTAGTGAACACCTGATGAATTGCTAAATGGAGGAATAAAGGAGGTGTGATTCCATGAGAGAACCGCTGACTGGGTTTAGAAAATAAAGAACCCATCTCTATTTCTGTTTCATAAATTGTTTGATACACGTTCTCCTAGTCGTTTTTTGTATGTGTGAGTGTGCAGTTGTGTGTTCATGTGTGTTCATGGACTTGCAGAAACAAAGGACAACCTTGGTGGTTGCCCTTGGGAGCCATCTACCTTGTCTTTTGACATAAAGTATCTCACTGGCCTGAGGCTCTGTATGCAGGTTAGGCTGGCTGACCAGTGAGCCCTGGGAGGCCACCTGTCTCCACCTTGCCCAGCCCTGGGATTACAACTGTGCCTCACTGTGCCTGGGCTTTTGACTTGTGTTCTGGGATACATTCAGGCCCCAGTGCTTGCTGAACAAGCACTCTGCTAACTGATCCATCTCCCTTGTCCCTTCTTCGTGGTCTCCTAAAAACTGTGCAAGTATGCACATGTAGTAGGCCTTACTTGTTTGAAAAGAGAAATGGGATTGTACTACCTACAGCATTTTGCATCTTTCAGTTTTCATTTTATTGCAAATGTTTTCCATATGCTTTAAAATATTTTAAAGCAAACACACAGTATTCATTGATAGGGCTGAAATTTCCAAGCCAGTTATGACTTTCTTGTTTTGTGTTTTTATGATCCTGGGGGCAGATGGCTGTTTGCTCCAAGGCCTGCTGTCTGGTAACCCTCTGCCCCATCCTTTAGACATGAGCACCTACTGACCCACTAAGGGTCAGCACCTGTGAAGATGACAGTCCAGGAGTCAGTGTGGGTGGCATTGGGGATCTCAACTGCCCCTGGGACTGGAACGGGAGAGCATTGCTATTCTCTGGGACCCATGGCATGATTTTGTGCAAAACGACCAGAGCCTGAGGGTGGGGAGGGAGGGAGGAAGAAGGGTGTGTATGTGTGTGTGGGTGCTCCTCCCTGAGCCCCACTGTCTCTCCACAGCAGAGGGTCTCTTCCTTGACCCCCCTTTTGTCACAGCTGTATTTAGTGTCTCTATTCTAACTGTCCCCAACTTGAATTACAGTGATTGCTTGATTTCCAAATTTGTGGTTAAAATGCATATAGCATAAAACTTGCCATCATGAACATTTTTAAGTACAGGGTTCAGCAGTGTTAAGTACCTTCACAAACCCTTTCATCTTGCAAAACTGGACTCTATAGCCATTAAAAAGCACCTCCCTGTCCCTGTCCCTCCAGTCCCATGGATCCACAGTTCTCGTTCTATGAGTGTGACCCCTGTGTTCCTCTGGAGACATGGAATCATATGGTAAATTCCTCCAGTCATTGAGTTCATTTTTGATGTCACAGTTCTCTCTTTAAGGCCACATAATATTCTATCAGATACCTTTTTATATTTTTGGTTGTGAGCCTAGCCTTTAACGGCTGAGCCATCTCTCCAGCCCTATCAGATACCTTTTTTATTTTTGCCTTTTCCAGATATTATGCACACATTTAAAATTAAAACACATTCAGTGTTTGTAGTCTGGGCAATAGAGAACCCAGATGAGGCATACTTTGTTTTCTATCATTCCTGGATGGAGATTTTTTTTTTAAACTTTTGGATATTGTAGGTTATAGTGATTTAATTTCATTCTCTCTACTAGACTGAACAGTGAAGTCAGGGGTGGTGTTGGACTCACCTCCATGTCCTGGAAATAAAGTACTGTCTTTGGAACAAGTAAGAGGTCAGTTGATATTTGAACAAAGAGATGATGGAGCCATCGAGGATACTCCAGAGGAGGGAAGGGTGTGTGCATGTGTATGTGTATGTATGTATATATGTATATATAGGATGTGTGTGTATGTATGTGTAGGGTTTGTCTATGTATATATGTATGTATGTGGTGTGTGTGTGCTTGTTTATATGTATGTATGTATGTATAGGGTGTGTGTATGTGTGTGTGTTGACTTCATCCAAGTCTTATTGTGTTCTGTGGTGCCATTGAACAACATTGAATGTGGTGCCAATGTTGTTTTTTCTGTCCTTGTCCAACCTTGGGTTTCCCACAATCCCCTCACTTCTCTTCTCTGCCACATTCTCAGGCCTCACTGAGGCTGCCAGCCTACTCTGCAGCCCACAGATCTCCCCCTGGCCCATGCACTGCAGTCTCCTGACTCCACTCAATGATGGACCTGTGAGCCAAACAAACCCTTTCCTTCCCTGAGTTGCTTTTGGTCATGGTGTTTATCACAGCAATAGAGAGCTAACCAGAGCATCCAGTATCCTCCTGCTCTTACCTTCCCAGTGCTAGGAATACAGACATACACCACCACTCCTGGCCCGAGAGCTGACTTTTGTTGTTGTAACATGGCTTCTTAGGCATGTGTCCTCATTCCCTGGGTTGATTAGTTTTTTTTTTTTGTTGACTTAACACAAACTAGAGTCTGGGAAACGGGAACCTTAGTGATGGAATTGGCTCCAGCAGATTGGTCTGTGGGCACATCTTCTACATTAATGACTGATGTGGGAGGCCCCACCACTGTGGGTGGTGCCATCTCTGGGCAAGTGGTCTTGGGTTGTACAAAAGGAGGAGGTTGAGCAAGCCATGAAAGCAAGCTAGGAAGTGGCGTTCTTCCATGGCCTCCGCCTCAGTCCTGCCTCGGCTCCCTCAGTGATGGGCTGTAATTAGTAAGCCAAATAAACCCTTTACTCCTTAAGTTGCTTTGGTTAGTGTGATAACCCACCAACAGAATGCCGAGCTAGGATGCTTCCTGACTAGGTTATTAGCTGCTCACTAATGCTCTAATACAATGTTGTCCCCTGTTATCCATGAGGGGAGGGAGCTGCTGCATGCTAACATAATTAGCAGTATCCCTTGTGTATCCTCCCGTGTAGTTTATATCCTGTCTAGATTACTTCTACCTAATGCAAAGGCAGTGCTCTGTACATATAGTTGCACAGAACTGTTGAGGGACTAATCACAGGAGTGAAATTTGAACCTAAATAGACCAAACCTGTGGGTGTTGAGGGCAGGTTATGGAAATAATCCTGCTGACTACGAATATGTATTTTGCTGACGCTAAGGTACCATTGGTAGTGTGAACCTCATTTGTTTTCTCTATCTCTGAGAAAGGAAATCATTGCCATTCAGAGCCCACTGCCCACTGAGGATGCATCCTGACTCATGGTTGTAGTTTGTTCAGTTCGTTTTTTTGAGACTGGGTCTTATGTAGTCCTGGCTGACCCTGAACTCCTGATTCTCCTGCCTCCTCCTTCCAAATGCTGAGATAAAAGGTGTGACTGCCCTGTCATTTCTTGTTTTTGAAAACTGCTGGCTCTACTCTTCCTGTTTATTCAGATATATTTATCCTTGTCAGGTCGCTGATGTGGTGGAAGACTAGATAGTTATAGTCTCATAGTTAAATTTTAAATTGTTTAGGAATTAAAAGGATATTCTAGATCTAAGAAGATGTTTTTAAGTTGGTAATGCATGTTAGGATGGAAACTGAGTTAGGTGTAGAACTTTAAATTCATTGACATGGATAATAGAATATTAATGTAAGTTGCCAAATATGTGTGGGCTGGACATTGGGAGTGTATGTTATACCTTATAATTTCCATAACTGTGGCCTAATTATTCTTATTGTTTTGTATTGTATTTATTGTTATAAGAAAAAGAGCCTTTTATTGGACTAAAAGGGGGAGCTGTTGGGAAAAGATATACCTTAAATTAAAAAAAAAAGCAGATAGGAGAGTGAGGGGGAAGAGGGTAGGAGGGTGAGACGGAGGGGGAGAAGGGAGAGGACTATGATTGAGATGTAACTTGAAGAAATAAATACATGTAAAATAAGAGAGAGAGAGAAAAAAAAAGGTGTGAGCACCACAGCCAACCACCTGACGGTCCCGATGCCAGCCTGGGGAAAAAGCATCTTGGAAGGATGAAGCACAAGTAAGTTGGTGATAAATGCCATTCAGTTTGTTTTGTTTGCTGTGTGTATATTTGTGTGGTGTGTGGGAGGAAGATAGGTGACAGAGTTTATAGACAGTAGTGGAAAAACTCTTAAATTTTTATTTCTGAAAAATTCCTAATTAAATTCCTGTGAGACTCTTCCTAGGAATGCAGATACCATAACTTTCCCTTTTGAGTTTAGTGCAGTTCCTGTGTGTCCGTTCTTTGCTCAGGCAGCTTTCATTTTCTCTCACCCATTTCTTTTCATAATTATGTATTTCATTATATATTTTTGAGTGTGTGTGTGTGTGTGTGTGTGTGTGTATGCCACAGTTCATGCAGAAGGGTGACTTGTTTGCTTTTAAAAGTCTTTCTCTGAGAATTCTGTATTTTTATGATTTTCCCCACATTATTACTGCATGTGAAAGAAAGCAAAGATGTAACTGGATTCCCGTAGAGAGTGAGTCTTTGCAGAACTTCCAAGTAACAACATTTCATCCCGCCATCTCATCTTAGAGGGCTGATGGCTCACTGTCCATGCTTATGGACCCTGTCACTCCTGCCAGTATACTGCTTGGACTTCCCAAGTATTCAGTGCAGACTTGCTCTGAGAATCCTCTACTGGGTTTTATCCTTTCTTTTTGGGAGGCGGAGTCAGGAGGACCAGGCGCTGGAGGCTGGAGACCAGCATGTGCTATTTGAGAGCCTGTCTCCAAAAACTGAAACTTACAGGCCCCCCCCCAAAAAAAAACCCTCCTAACAAGAACAGATGCATGGCTGACATTCTTAGATTGTGTGTGGGTGTGGGTGTGTAGGCCAGGCCTCTGTGGACATCAGAAGACAGCTTGTGGGAGTCAGTTTTCTTCTTCCACTGTTCTGGAGGCCGAGGATCAAACTGGAGTCACCAGGCTTGGAGGGTGGGGCCTTTATCTACAGAACCATCTTGCCAGCCTTTATTGGCAATACTTACTGAGTGTTTCCGCTCACTTGCTTTGGTGACTTTTAGAATGTTCTAGAATTCTTCATTGGGATTGTCTTAAGATGATCACCAAGAGGCTAGGCATGGTGGTACATGCCATCAAAACCAGCACTTGGAAGGTAGAGGCGGTGGGAAATCTGTGATTTTCAGGCCAGTTTGGTCTACATAGAGAGTTCCAAAACGACCCGGGCTCCACAGAGACCCTGTCTCAGTAAACAACAAAGAAGATGATCAGTGTAAGAAGTGAAGAACAGGAGCTAAAAGCTGGGCAGTGGTGGCACACACCTTTAATCCCAGCACCCGAGAGGAGAGTCAGGCAGATCTCTGAGATCGAGGCCAGCCTGGTCTACAGAGTGAGTTCTAGGACAGCCAGGTCTACGCAGAGTAATCCTGTCTCAAAAAACAACAAACCCCCCCCCAAAAAAAAAACAAAACACAAAACTAATCTCTAGTGCTAAGTGCCAGGTGCCAGTTTCAACTTGTGAAAACACGTTTTTGGATTAACGTGTAAATACTGTTTTGCAGGAGGCCCATTAACCAGATACTCTACCCTTTTCCCTATTTTTCATCGGCTGGGATTAACTGTACACCATCTCATTTAATTTAACCCTATCCCTCACACCCCCAATATCCCTATTGACTGACCCATGGTCAGTAGAAATCCTAGCACAGTCTGCATAGTCACAGAGACTGTCCTTTATTGACTGGGTTTTTTGTTGTTGTTGTTGTTGTTGTTGAAACAAGGTCTCACTATGTATCCTTGGCTGGCCTGAAACAACAGGCTGTCTCAAGCTCACAGAGGACCCACCTGTTACACTCCCGGCCCAACAAAAACTGTTCTTTGGTTTTTTTTTTTTAAGATTTTTTTATTTTATGTGTATGAGTCTTTTGGCTGCATATATGTATGTGCAACGTGTGTGTGTGTGTGTGTGTGTGTGTGTGTGTGTGTGTGTGTGTGTGTGTGTGT
>CAJQZJ010032348.1:2383808-2407982 GCA_907164525.1 Lophiomys imhausi | reverse complement strand
TGTGTGTGTGTGTGTGTGTGTGTGTGTGTGTGTGTGTGTGTGTGTGTTTCTGCTGTCTGTGGAGATCAGAAGAGGGGGTTGAGTCCCCAGAAACAAATCTGGCTTCTCTGCAAGAGCAACACATGCTCTTAACTGCTGAGCCACCTCTCCAGCCCCTCAGAACTGTTGGGTGCCTGCTGTTATGCAGCAGAGCAGACCTTGCAGTAACACAAGGTAATTCTGTAACCTTTGTAAAGGTGAGGCTTTAAATTCCTGATTCTTGTGCGGACATGCATGCTGTGTGCTTTTCCTGTGTAATTTGCCCATCACGATGGTAGAATTCCCACTGCTTTAGAGGTCTTTGCTTCTTGACATTTTATGAGCTCAGACTGGCTCCGGATGATCCTGAGGGCGCGGCTCACGGTTTTGGTACTTTATTGAAATTGTTTATTTTTGATTCCATAGTTCTGTAAGGGAAAGCAGGTATTCGATTCCACCTGATTGATGCATTGCCGAGCTGCACAGGTGACACAAGCAGTCTGGGGGGCCAGCTTGTGTGTGCAGATCTCTCAGAGGGGAGACAGAGTGGAGGGATGTCAACTGCTCCTTCAAGGGAATGCACAGAGCAGAAAGCAGGAATAAGAGCAGCTGGGAAGCAGGGTCACTTACTGTTCCAGGAGAGAGCTGTGGAAGAAGGTGAGAGGGAGGATCCTAGGGAGAGAGGAGAGTGGAAACCAGCATCTTGCATCTTCATTCTGCGATGCCTTTTTTGGATTCAGGAAGCATGAGTGTGCAGGTTGGGGAGGGCATGGGTGGACCTGATCTTGGGACGGACACAGGCTGTCACACAGGTAATTGGCAGAGTTGTCTCGGGGAGGACACAGGCTGAAGCGAGGGTGGAAGCTAGCTATTTCATGTGAGCAGGTGTTGGTAACTTCAGCCAGGTAGGAGCCGGGATCTGATGGAGTGTGTGGTTTCAGCTCTGGAGAAAGGCAGTGTCCAGGAGCTGGAGGGAGGAGGAACAGCCCAGGCTGTGTGCTCTGTGGACTGGCAGCAGATCTGCCTCTGCAGCAGTGCATGGAAGTCCCTCCCCCATATGTGTCCCTTCCAGAGCAGAAGGAATCCACGGGGCTTGCCAGTTGTGTGGAACAGATAGCAAGTGGCTCTTAATGACCAGGGTCCCCTAAGGCCTTTAGATAGAACTTAGGCCTGAGATGTGGCTTTCACGAAGCTTTACAGGAACCTGTCCAATTACTAGATTAAAGCTCAAAACTGCATTTTTCTTTCTCTCTCTCTTTTTTTCTTTTTTCTTTCTTTCCGTTTTGTTTTGTTTTTCAAGACAGGGTTTCTCTGTGTAGTCCTGGCTCTCCTAGAACTTGCTCTGTAGACCAGGCTGGCCTCAGACATTAAAGGCATGTGCCACCACCTCCCGGGCTGCATTTTCCATTCTTGAAGACAACCAAGGGCAACAGATTGGAGTAATCTTTTCTTCTGTGATCAGTGTAGTTGAATGGCTCTCAAAATATGTTAGAATCTGTCAGAGGTATTTGAAGGAATTAGCAAATCTGATAGAAATTTAGTTTTTGAGAAAACATATATGTATGTTAAATACTTCCTAATGCTTAGGGCTGGGATTGTAGTTCAGCAGTAGTGAGCTTGCCTAGCTAGCATGCAGGGGGTGCTAGATTCAGTCCCCAGTCCTGTAACAGAACAAACAAACTAGTGTTAAGAAAGAGCACTTGTTGCTCTAGAAAAAGACTTCATTCTGGTTCCCAGCACCTACATAGTGGCTCACAACTGCCTGTAACTACAGCTTCACGGGATCTGATACTTTCTTCTGGTCTCTGTGGACACTGAGATCATGTGTACAAATGCACACTTATGTGTACACACATATACACGTAATTAAAATAAAAAACAAATCTCTAAAACAAACAGAAACACACAGAATTAATTTTAAAGTTTTATTTTTGCTTATATGTATGTGTGTGTATGCCTGTGTTTGGGTTTGTGCACGTGAGTGAAGTGCTGATGGAAGCCAGAAGGGGGAAGATGTGAGTTGCCTGAGGTAGGGGTTGGGAACTGCAGCATCTGTAAGAGCAGTGAATGCTCTTAGCCACTGAACTGTCTTTCCAGCCCCCCCCCCCCATGATTTCATACATTTAAAATAAGTTATAATGTTAATTATAATAGATAAATATTTTATAAGTTAGTTATAATATATGCACATATGAGATAGGATACAGCTCAGTGAGTTCCCATCCCTCTATAGAGTCTTTATCCTGCCCATCTTTGCAGTATTGGCTGCCTTGTTCTCCAGCAGCTCACATACTGGATCAGCCTGTGTAATGACATCATACACACATTTTAACACAGGAGCTACTGCTGGGACCAGTCAGTGTCTGTTGTTGGTACAGCTTGCTCCTGCATAGATCTTGTAGTTGAACAACCACAATGTCTTTCAGAAAATGTATGACTCACTGTGAAGGGGGTGCTTTGCACATTCTTGAAGTCAGAGGTGGTCACCGTTCCCATGGCTTTGCTCAAGGTGCCCTGGTGCCCTGCTGGGGGTTGGTACAAGTGTATTTGCTTGGCTTGGTGTGTGTGACCTGCCCATGGGGCTCTGTGAGTGAGTCTGGCACGTTGCAGAAAGTCCTAGGATCTGTGGTGAGTCCTCCCTCTGCGCTCCTGGGTCCTGCATTCTGGGACATCCGGGCCAGTGGGAGGTGACTTCAACAATTTGTAATCTTGAAATCAGCATGTGTCAGGACTCTCCCTTTTTAGTTTTTGAGACATGGTCTAAGTGTTTAGCTGAACTTGTGGCAGTCTTCCTGATTCAGCCTCTGTAGAGTGTAGGGCTTACAGGTGGAACTTGCCTTTCAGGCTTGAGCCTGAGAAGTGGTTTAGTTGGCCTGCAGACTTGTTAAAATGTTGACAATTGCCGTTGGCTAGCTTTCACTTAGAATAAGTGAATATATGGCCTGCAAAGCCTGCTTTGTGCAACTACATTAGCATGCTAGCTTTGAACTTAATCTCTTTGTGATGTTTACTCCTGATCTACCCCACTTTAACCTCTGTAGGTCTTTGAGTCTCCTGTGATTGTAAAGGCAGCTCTTTAAAAATAATTGCATTTTTTGTTTTGTTTTCTTGAGACAGGGTTTTTCTGCGTAGCCTTGGCTGCCCTAGAACTCACTCTGTAGACCAGGCTGGCCTCAAACTTAAGAGATCCACTTGCCTCTGCCTCTTAAGTGCTGGGATTAAAGGTGTGTGCCACCACACCCAGCCTATATCATTGTAATTTTTTTCTTTTTAAGAGACGTCTTGCTATGTTGCCCAGGCTGGAGTGCAGTGGCTGGCTATTCACAGGTGTGATCCCACTACTGATCACCACGGAGTTTTGACCTGCTGCGTTTCCTACCCAGGCTGGTTCACTTCTCCTTAAGCAGCCTAGAGGTCCCCCGCTCCCTGGAGGTCACAATATTGATGCTGAACTTGGTGTAGACACCTGATCGGCATAGCTCACTACAGCCCTGGACTCTTGGATTCAAGCCATCCTCAGCCTCCTGAGGAGCTAGGACTGCAGGCGTGCACAACCACACCAGCAAGAGTGCACTCACACTGACCTGAACAGGGATGGAACTGCAATCTTGCGTTATGAGCACCACTCTCTAACCAACTGAGCTAACTGGCCAGCCACTCACAGCAGTTTTCATGTCTTGCCAGAACTGAGCAAAACAGCACTCTGTGGCCCATAGAAGACAAGCTTCCATATTAGCAGGAGCCATGTATTGTAATTTCTTACTTGTTTTACTTATTTTTAAAAAAAAAAAGATTTTATTTACCTATTTATTTACTAGCCTGGTCTGCATGCATGCCTGCAGGCCAGAAGGGGACTCCAGATCTCATTATAGATTGTTGTGAGCCACCATGTGGTTGCTGGGAATTAAACTCAGGTCCTCTGGAAGAACAATCAGTGCTCTTAACCACTGACCCATCTCTCCAGCCCTAGTTTTACTTACTAATCAAACTTTTACTCAAAGGCTTTCCTTTTATGTCTCAGAATGTATAAGACACAAATTTGTAAATAGAGAAGCATCCCTCCCACTTGTGTGACATTGTTCCTAGGCAGATGTGAACAAAGTCTGCTCATCTCTGATGATGGGACCCGATGACAGACCAAAGTAAAGATTCTACCAAAGTCCATCTTGGTGAACCAGTGGTTTTTATTGGGGTTACTTCTGGTGAGGGATTACTTACTGGAGCAGAAATGACTCAAAGACCACTGCATCACCAAAGCCCACTCTAGCATGGGCGACATCTATAGATCATTACACAACGTTCAGGGGAATGTCTCTTCTAGGCAGCTCAGCTGGTCTCTGTCAGGCGGTCTCAGAGTGTCTCTTAGCAGCCCTTACTACTTATATGTGTTTGAGGAAGGAGATTCTCGTGATTATGAGCAGCTTCAGGGATTTCCTGAAGCCCTTGAGTTGTTTACTTCCTGAGCTGAACTTGCTTCCCAGCAGGATGGACTGTTATTTCACCTCTCTTTAAAACATCCTGTGTTAGCAGGGCGAGGTGGCGTACACCTTTAATCTCAGCACCCAGGAGGCAGAGGCAGGCGGATCTCTGTGAGTTGGAGGCCAGCCTGGTCTACAAAGCAAGTTCTAGGACAGCCATGGGTACACAGAAAACCCTGTCTCAAAAAACAAAACAAAAGAAAAAATCCTGTGTCTTAAAGAGCTTCTTTCCAAGGTGGAGAAAATTGCTACTCAATACCCTATCACCCATCACCCTGTTCCCCTTCTCGAAGACTTCCGGACTTACTTAATGTAAATAGAATGGCCAGTTTATCCCTTGTACATAAACATTCCACCAGCTCCCTGTTCAGACCCGTGAGACTGTTTCATGTTGGTACTTGAAGTCTGCTTTCTCATATTGTAATGTGGGACTTTGGGGAGAATTTTAAGATCATTTGAATCTGGATGCCAGAGGTCAGGTGTGCACTTTGTAGTTCATGTGAAGTCCCACCGCTGGGTAGCACCTGCCCCTCAGCTGCTGTTGTTTGTGATGTTCCTGCCTTGGCCCTAGAGGCCTGACTCTAGAAGTGTGTGCAGAGTCTCTAGCTCCTGGATCCTTCAGCAGCACTGACCTGTGACTCGCCACCCGTGACTGGCCACAGTGCATCTTGCACTCTTTTGGAAATTCTGTTGCCCTTAACAAGCACCCTTCATTGTAACTCCAAAGATTTGCAAATTGCTTGTGCCTCTCCTACTGTGTGTCTGTGAATCCGTCTGTCTAGTGACCCAATGGATACTCAGTAAATAAGTTCAGACTTGGTGAGCCTGGATGTGCTGACCTTTCTGACCTCAGAGTTGGTCGGCTCCCTGAGTACTCGTTAAGTTGTTAGCAAAGTCCTGCAGCTTTCACCAGAATCCTGTCCTTCACGTGGTGTGAAAAGAAGGCCAGTGGAGCGTGGGAAGAATTTTTCTGTACTGTTCTTCTTAGACTGTGTGTGTGCGTGTGCATGTGTGCATGATTGCTTTTGAATGTTTGTGGGTGGATGTTTGACTGCATGTAGAGGACAGAACTTGGTGTCGGAATGATTCAGAAAGACAGATTCTCTCCCTCAAACCCAGAATTTGCCAAAATGGCCAGTCTTGCTCTGGGGATCCTCTGTCTGTGGCTCCTATGCTGGAATTACAAATGGCTGCCATGCCCACCCAGCATTTGTGTGTACAGATCTGAGGATCTGTACTTCAGTCCTTTTTATTTGCATTGCTGGACCATCCCTCAGCCCCCTTTCTGTTCTTTAAAAAAAAAAATCCGGGGGCTGGAGAGATGGCTCAGCGGTTAAGAGCACTGCCTAGAGCTCTTCCAAAGGTCCTGAGTTCAATTCCCAGCAACCACATGGTGGCTTACAACCATCCACAATGTGATCTGGTGCCCTCTTCTGGAATGCAGGTGTACATGCAGATAGAGCACTCATATGCATAAAATAAATAAAATAAATCTTTAAAAAAAATCCATTTTGTATATAAAAATTAAGTTTTATTGATGTCTGCTCTGTGTGTTGACTCTGACAGAATGTTAAGTCACATACGGAAAGAAAGTTGTCCTGAGGTCACACAGGAACGCCTTGATGTGGAGGGACCGGTGATGAGTAGGCCACCTACTTGTCTTTCTGTGACTTGGGATGGATGGAGGTGACAGGACCTGTCATAAAGAGTTTTCAAGTAACTCAAGTAACTAGAAGCTTTGTAAGAACAAAATTTCCCTTGGTGGACAGTGTACTGAAGTGATTTTCAGGGATGGAAATGCACAGATTGAAGTTACACCAACAGTGCCCCTGGATGGCGACACTCTTACTGATGGGGTCACATCTTTGTTAGCTTCGTGGCTTTGCACCCTGGAATAACACACAGGGACAGGGTGGCGAAGGGGCACGGACTGGGTGTCTTGAAACAACAGACTCTGTTTTGTTACAGTTTTGGAGGACTGAAGTCCTAAACCTGGTTCGATTTGGCTGTGCTCCCTCTCAGGGCTCCAGAGGAGAGTCTCTCTTTGCTTCTCCCAGCTTCTGGCTTTTTCTGGCAATTCTTGGCATTCTTTGACTGTACCCCTCCGGCCATGTGATTGTCTCTCCCTGTGTCTTCCATTCACCTTCCCTCTGTATACATCTTTCTCTGGGTCTTCATTCCTCTGCACACGCCCACATTCCCTCTTTTTTATGGAGACATTAGTCCAGTCAGAATCCGCCCCACCCGCCATGTCCTTGATTATCTCTGTCGTCAATTTCATTATCCCTATTAAGTTTCGGTTTCCAGATAAGGTCCCATTCTGAAATGTTGTGGATAAGGACTTCATCATAACTTTTTGAGGCCACACAATTCCTTCCATCAGAGTGTTTAAAGATGCAGGGAGTTGGTCCCTGTGTATTGACCTTCCTCAGGATGATTGACAGTGTAGTGGACATTTACAGTTCTCATTGGGACCACAGATAGGTTTGATCAATTCCTTTCATCAGAGTGTCTAAAGATGCAGGGATTTGTTCCCTGTGTATTGACCTTCCTCAGGATGATTGACAGTGTAGTGGACATTTACAGTTCTCATTGAAACCACAGATAGGTTTGATTTTTGCCTTCACATGCTGGTGAGTGTCATTATGAGATCATTTATTGTGTTTGCTTCATTATTTTTACATTTTGCTTTTATGTATGATTTGTCTGATTTACAGTATGCATTAGGGATATAGCTTAGTGTTAGATCACTTAACTAAACATACATGAAGCTCTAGGTTGAATCTCTGAGCTGCACAAACAAATGTGATTCACAATATGAAATGGACTGTAGTTGTTTTTTTTTTTTAATTTTTGAGACAGCCTCTTGCTCTGTAGCTTAGGCTTGTCTTGAATTCCTTATCCGCCTACCTTAACCTCCCATGCCCAATTGTAGCTTTTAAATGAAGTATGTATATGTGCTTGGGGATTTCCTTATTTTAAAATTAATTAATTAATTAATCAATTTATGCATGTGTGTTTGCCTGAGTTTGGTTTATGTGCACCTCATGTGTGCAGGCACCTGAGAAGGCCAGAATATGGTGTTGGGTTTCCTGGAGCTGGAATCACAGGGAATTGTGAGCTGCCTAATGTGGTGTTGGGAACTGTACCTGGGTCTTCTGCAGGAGCTGTAAGTGCTCTTAACTGCCCAGTCATCATTCCAACCTCAGGATTTTTCTTATTAATGAGGTATGTGACCCATTCTATTTGGAGATACCTGAGTAGTCCGAGGAATGGCTTCATCAGCCTGCCAGCCCCACCCCCACCCTTTGCTAACTTAATTCGCCTTAGTAGGTTTTATATGATCTCTAGCTTTGGTTTCCTTATTTGAAAAAGTGGGTTGTTGGGGGAAATTAATCAATTTAAGAACCTTCCAGGAAGGTTCTCAGTGTAGAACTTGCTTAATAGTGGGCAGTAAATAGAAATCGTCATTAAGGAGTTGACTTTCCTTGTTTTCTCTGGCAACTTATTTAATATTTCATCTTGGGGAAATCGGTCAATACCAGGGGCTGCAGATTTCACAAGTAATTCAGCCCGTTGAATAATGTTTCTTCTACATGAGTGGACATGAGAACTTTGAGAAGGGGTTGGCTTTGCTTTTTTGCTTCCATCTTGTTATCAGCATAATAAATAAAATCCAAGTGAACGCACTGTTGTTCTCTCTTTCCACGCCAGCCAGCAGTGGCCTGTTAGGAGTGATTTGGTGACTATTTACCAAATCCCTGGTTTGTCTTAGTGAAGATGCTGTGTGTCCTAGCGGTTCCTATTTGGGCCTTTCACCTGTAGGGTCATGGTGAATGCTAGAGGTACTTCCTGTTCCTGGGGTGGAGTTTATAGACAGTGAGTGAGGTCCAAGAGGTAAAAAACTGGGGATCTTTACATGTCACCGAATAGGATTGCTAAAAGACTTTAAAAAAAAAAAAAACCGTTGAAGTTGTTTTCTTGAAAATCTTTGGTCTGTGAGAGACTACTCTTTCTCTCCCTGTAGCCAAGCAGAAGAAAGAGTAACTGTGCCCACTTGGAGAGTGCTTTCACATGCTCACTGAACATGCCTGTGTTTCCTGTTTAAATAGCCTCAGTAATCAAGAGTCTTTTTCTCTTAAAGGCCACTGATTCCTCTGGAGAAATCAAGTCAGTCTTACACACAGGCAGAAAAGCATTTCTAAGAGAACAAATTATAAGCAGTATTTGAACGCAGAGAATAAAAAGCCCCACTCAGTAAGTGCAACAATGAATATAGTATTTGCTTTCATATTGTTATGATACATTAAACCAGCTAAGGAGGAGAGGGAGCAATGAGAGGCAGTCCCCAGGGACCCAGGCTGGCAGAGTGTGGAGAGGGGAGGAGAGGGGAGGCAGGAGAGTCCCTGGCAGGAGGAGAAGGGGGTGGGTCAGTACACAGAGATGGGAGATCCAGCTTAAAGATGTCCTTTGCTTAGCTTACTGTTGTCATTGACAGTAGACGAATCACCGTGTCTTATGAGGAAAAGAGTCTTCTAATCTCATTTTAAAAGTGGTTACCGTTGTTCATGTTGCTGTAAGTTTCAAAAGAGGATTATTTTAATATGTGTTTGTGAAAACATGTTGGCAACCAGGCTTTAATACTAGATTTTTAAAAATTACACTTATTTGTTTAGTGTGGGTGCCTGTTTGCCACAACATGGGTGAGCAGATCAGAGGACAACTTGGGCAGGTGGTTTCTCTCCCTCCACCATGTGAATCCTGGGGGCAAGCATGTTTATTCACAGAGCCATCTTGTCAGCCAGCAACCCAGTTTTAAGGTAGGGGTGGTCAACGGTTACTCATAGTCTTCGGGCTTGACAGCATGAGTGATTTCATGCTTCCAGCATGTAAAACTGATGGATGAAATACAAAGAATCTCAGAAAGTCTGCTTAGTCTCAGAAACAAGAGGCCACTTCTCAGGCCAGAAGTAGCTTAGGGAGAACCTTAAGGTGCTCAGGCAGCCTCTCAGGTGCTGGCCCTCACAAAGAAGGTGCCCATGGAGACAGACACGGCCACTGGGGTCAGCTCAGAACGGATACTCAAATACAGCCGCTGTCAGCATGTCAGATTGGCATTAGTGAGGGCTTACCAGGTCCGAGGTCTGTCTTCCCTGGAATCTCTGGGAATGTTGTAGAAGGACAAGCATGGACTGCCTTAGACTCTGGATGTCACTAAGATGTAGTTTAAAATGTTTATTTCTGGCCCACAGGCTCTGAAATTATAAACCTATAGGTTCAAAAGCTCTCCAGTGATTCTAAGAGCAGAACCCTCTGAGGGACACTGCAGGCAGGAAGGACAGTGGGCTTCAGGAAGGGAAAAACTTAGCCCAATTAAACGAGGATGAGATTGTTCAAATTCTTGAACAAATTGAACAAATAAGATTGTTCAAGGAGTTTTTGTATTTGAGTTCTTCAATTTACCGTCTTTAAATTATTTTTTTGGGGGGAACACATATAAAATTTAGCATTTTAAGCACTTGAAAGTATGTAGTATGGTGGCACTAATTTCTATATATGATACTGAACACCAGTCATTGACTCCTGCCTCCCCAGCACCTAGCCACCTGGCTGGCACTGAGCTAGTGTTTGTGGGTTAACCTATTGTCAATGTTTCACATATGTAGAATCGTGTAGGATGCAAGAATGTACATTTGTGTCTGTGCCTGCTTTCTCTTAGCATAAAGTTCAAGGTCTACGTTGAAGCACGCATTGCTGTTTCATTCTTTTTTTATGATTGGATAATTTTTCATTGTATGGATATACCATGTTCTTTTTAAAAAAAAAGTTTTATTTGTTTATTATGTATACAGTATTCTGCCTACATGTATGCCTATACTCCAGAAGAGGGTACCACATCTCATTATAGATGGGAGTGAGCCACCATGTGGATGCTGGGAATTAAACTCAGGACCTTTGGAAGAGCAGCCAGTGCTCGTGACCTCTGAGCCATCTCTCCAGCCTACCATGTTATTTCTTATTAGTTGATTGACTTTTGGGTTGTTTCCACCCTTTGGCTGTTAATACCCAATGCTACTGTGGACATTCACGCTCATGTCCTTGATTGAACACTTGTTCTCAGGACCAGTCAGTTGTCTCAGTGAATAAAGAGCTTGCCACCAAGCCCGATGACCTGAGTTCAGACCCTATAACCCACATGGTGGAAGAAGAAAACTGACTCCTGTGTTCTGACCTCCATGGGTGTGCTGTACCATATGCCTCTTCACTCTCCCCAAATATTATAAATGTCAAAAAATTGCAATAGCACTTGTTTCTTCTCTCTCTCCTCCCCCCTTTCTTGTCTGTCTTTCTCTTCCTTCCTTCTTTCTTTTTCTTTTCTCTCTCTCTCTCTCTCTCTCTTTCTTTCTTTCTCTTTTTAAGACAGCCTCTTCACATAACCTCTGCTCTCCTGGAACTCATTCTGTAGAGCAGGCTGGCCTCTAACTCACAGAGTGTGCCTGCCTCTGTATCAGCATGCCCAGCTGCAGTGCCCGGTCCGGATGTCTTGAGTTTATGCTGAGGTAGGGAGATGATTGTGTGACTAGTTATGAGACCCCCTGGCTTGTTGACAGTGGATGAAGGTTTGGATTCTCCCAGCACTCACAGTGCTTGCTTTGCGTCGTTTTTCTGGATTGGCCATTCTGTGACTGTGGCTGGACATTTTTATGGTTTTCATTTGTGTTTCCCCATGGATGATGTTGAGTATCCTTCCTTGTGCTTTGGCAGTCATCTGGCTTTCTTGCTTTTGAGTTGAAAATTATTTAGAATCTGGGCGGTGACGGCACAGGCCTTTAGCCTATCTCACTGGAGGCAGAGGCAGGTGGGTCCCTGTATTTGAGGTCAGCCTGGTCTACAGAGAGGCCTACAGGACATCCAGGGCTATGTAGAGCTACCCTGTCTGGAAAAACCAACCCCCACCCCCAAATTATTTAGATAGAAAAGATATAGGCTTGGGTGATGTTGGTATAAAAGATACAAAATTTCTCTTTAGGAACAATAAATTCAAGAGGTGGATTAGGCAATGTCGTGACTGTAGTTAAGTAACAATATGTTATAATCTTGGACAATACTAAGTGAGTGAATTTTAAGTATTTTTACTATAAGAGCGAGGTTAATTGGTTGAATTTAGCTATTCTACAACATCTGAAAATATCAGAAAACATGCAGTAGGGATCAATGAGATAGATGTCTTAGTGGGTAAAGACACTTGCTTCCAAGCCTACAACTTGAATTTCATTTCTGCATTCCACGTGATGGAAGAAGAGAACCAATTCCTGCAATGTGTGTATCTTGCCCCCCTCACACAAAATAAATAAGTATAATAATAATAATATTAAATATGCCCATTGTAGATCTACACAATTTTTTTTCACTTTTCTTTTTAACATTTATTTATTTCTTCAAGTTACATCTCAATCATAATCCCCTCCCTCCTCCCCCTCCTGGTCCCACTCTCCTACCCTCTTCCCCCTTACTCTCCTATCTGCTTTTTTTTTTTTAATTTAAGGTGTATCTTTTTCCCCCAACAGCTCCCCCTTTTAGTCCTATATAAGGCTTTTTCTTATAACGATAAATACAAAACAATAAGAATAATTAGGCCACAATTATGAAAATTATGAGGTATAACATACATTCACAATGTCCAGTCCATATGTATTTGGCAACTGATATTAATATTCTGTTATCTATCTCAGTGAATTTAAAGTTCTATACCTAACTCAATTTCCATCCTAACCTGCATTTCCAACTTAAAAACATCTTCTTAGACCTAGAACATTCTTTTAATTCCTAAACAACTTAAAATTTAACTGTGAGACTATAACTATCTAGTCCTCAACCACATCAGAGACCTGAGAAGGATTAATATATCTGAATAAGCAGGAAGTGTAGAGCAAGCAACTTCCAAAACTAAGAAATGACAGACAACTGGCTGAGAAACAATTCCTGTAATGTCTGTATCTTGCCCCCCCCCAATAAATATAATAATAATAATAATAATAATATTAAATATGCCCATTGTCGATCTATACAATTTTAAAAGAACAATGATGGTGTTTCCCAAACACAGGGGTCAGACTTGCACACTGTGTCTGAGATGGCAGGTGCTGGACAGACAGCTCAGTGTGACAGGACCTGTTGAGTGATGTTGATAGTAGCAGCCCTGCTGAGGGGCCTAGGGTGTATAAAGGGGACATGTGAAGTACCCAGATACAAAGCAGGTACCGTGTTTTTCATTGTGTCACAAATAAGGCAATCTGTTGTTACCTGTCTATTCTGTACGGGCCCAGCAGGCCACCTTGGCTTCTCAGTGGTGGAGGATGGACACATATCGGTTGGCCATCTGTCATGTCAGGCCTCAGGCAGACATTAACAGGTGGCTGAGGATAGCATGTAAGCAATTCGGATTCTTGCTTGAGTTTTCTTGCTTCTGGTCCAACTTCCAGCTTGTCTCTGCAAGCAAGGTAGTGAAGAATTAACAGGCCAGTGCTTGGGAAGGCTAGGCCCTGGGTAGACTTCTCAGGTCCTATCTCTGTGGTGTTAGTGTTGTTTTTGCTACGTTGCTGTTTTTTGCTTTTAAAACTTTATTTATTTTTATTTTATGTGTGTGAGCGTTTTGCCTATTTGTAAAAATGTGTACTACACATGTGCCTGGTGCTTATAGAGATAAGAAAAGGGTATCAGATCTCCTGGAACAAGAGCTACAGAGGGTTGCAAGCTGCCATATTGGTGCTGGGAACAGAACCTGGGTCCTCTGCAAGAGCAGCAATGCTTTTGTCTGCTGAGCCCTCTGTATTGCTCTTTTAAATGCGGAAGGTTCACCAAGTCTGTGGGCTTGTGCTGAGATGCAGTGAGACATTTCAAAATGTGAAGTGTTTTTGATACATAGAATTCTTCCTTGCCTTATAATTATGAAATCTTGTGCATAGTGTTCAAGAGCCATAATCTGGAATTTCCCTTGGCAACTCTTAGTACACCTCTCCTATGTATGGTACTTCAGGTAGCATGCTGGACAGAGAAAGGGGGCTTGGGTAGTGGACAGAGTTGGCTTCAGATCCTTGTATGTGCCATTTGTGGTCTTAAAGATTTATAGTCCTTTGAATCCTCAGTTTCTTCACTAATATCGTGAAAGATATCTCTGTTTAGTTCCTAGCGTAGTGGTCGTTACTATTGACACGAGCCTAAAATTGACTGACATAGATTATTTGTGTTTTATTGTGTGTGTGTCTGTTTGTATGAGTGTACATATGTGAGTTTATGTGCACATGTGTATATATTATAGCACATGTGTGGAAATCAGGAGGTAATGTTGGGAGTCAGTTCTCTCCTTCTACCATGTGGGACCTGGGAGATCACACTCGGGTCATCAGACTTGGTGGTAAATGTATTTCCTGGATGAGCCATCTTGCCTAGCTTTTCTTTTCTTTCTTTCTTTTTTTGTTTTGTTTTTTGTTTTTTTTTGAAACAGGCTTTCTCTGTGTAGTCTTGGCAGTTCTAGAAATTACTCTGTAAACCAGATAGGCCTCAAACTCATAAAGACCTGTCTGCCTCTGCTTCCCAAGTACTGGGATTAAAGGTGTGTGCCACGATTCCTGGCCTAGCATTTCTTTTAAAGTATTAAAATATACATAACAAAAGTTACCAGTTACTCATTTTTAAGCATATGATCAAGTGACATTCATTGCCATGTTCCCTTATTTGTTTTAAAATTTAATTTTAATTAGTATATCCTTTGCATTTATTGACTCTTTCCATAATGTATATATAATCAGAACATGCCACCATACTCTTACTGCTGTTCTGGAGGAGTAAAGGCCCTCTCATCTTACTGACCCCTGAGAGTTAACCTGACACCCATCTCTGTTCTCCCTTTCCACACATACCAAGCTGGTTCTTGTCACGTTGGGGGCGGGGTGGCAAGCTGTGCCATCTGCAGCATGAAGTGCCCCAATGGGGCAGGTGGGCACTTGCTGAGGCTGGCTATTAATAGAGGCTGTGAGGTCATTAAATGATTATGTGGAAGGTATTAACTAGTCTCTGATTGGGGGAGGGAGTTCCTCTGTTTATGGAGGCGTTTTACATGCTACTTAGTTTTATTTTTTCTTAGACTTGAAACTCCCTAAAAAGCTTTTCAACTGACATACATGAAAACATGTTTATGTCTTTTTTCATACATATGTATGGTATTTTGCTCACATTTACTCCTTCCCACCTCCCCAAGACTTCCTTCTTTCCCCTCACTGATCCTCTTCCTCAAACCCAAGATAGTCACATCATACGTGCACACACACACACACACACACACACACACACACACACACAGACATACATATTTCTCATATGTAAAACTTTAGATTCTACATATGAGGGAGAACATATGTTATTTGTCTCTCCCCTTACCTCTTGGCTCACTTTAGATCTATTCTTCTCCATCATAGTTTTCCTTCTGTTTTTTTTTTTTTTAAACATTTATTTATTTATTTATTTATTATGTATACAGTATTTGCTCTACATATATGCCCGGGCAGATCTCAATGTAGATGGCTGTGAGCCACCATGTGGTTGCTGGGAATTGAACTCAGGATCTTGGGAAGAACAGCCAGTGCTCTTAACCTCTGAGCCACCTCTCCAGCCCTTTTTTTTTTTTTTTAAGATTTATTTATTTAGTATGTATACAATATTCTGTCTGCATGCATGCCTGTACTCCAGAAGAGGGCACCAGATCTCATTATAGATGGTTGTGAGCCACCATGTGGTTGCTGGGAATTGAACTCAGGACCTTTGGAAGAACAGCCAGTGCTCTTAACCTCTGAGCCATCTCTCCAGCCCTTCCTTCTTTTTTGATGTCATATACATACATATATAAATTGTATATATTTATATCACATGTAGATATATGAGATATGAGAGGGAACACACAATGCTTGTCTTTTGGGGTCTGCCTTATTCTGCTTAACATAACCATCATGTTGCATACTTTTTTTGCAAACGAAATAATTTCATTCTGCTTTATAACAGAGGGAGATTTGGCTATGTGTAGATTCTACATTTTCTTTATCTGTTCTCCTGTTGATAAACATTGAAGCTGGCTGCATACCTTGGCTGTTGAGAGTAATGCCTGTGATAGTTGTGTGCACGAGTGTCTCTGTGGAGTGTGCTTCCTGTCTGTGCATGCAGGATGGGAGGAAGAGGGTTCGGATTCTTTTTGCCATGTTCTAGAAGCTCTCGGTAAGGGGCTGCGGAGGAAGAGGACGTTGACACTGGTTAGCCATGGTGCTTTGAGGCTACTGTGATTCTTCATTACTCTGTGTTTAAAATAAGCATCCTGCTTTGGAAATGTTCTAACACTTCTATATCCTCCTTCTATATGGCAAAGTGTCATAACTTTCAAGATCTTCTTGATTCTTAATTTGCTGTCTTTCTGAACTCTGAACAAAAAGTGAAGGAAGTCTTTATCCTGGTATTCATAGAGCCAGGGACTCATCTGCAGAATTTCTAAGGAACAGCAAGACACCGGCAACTTTGTATTGAATTCCTAATCAGATGACTTAGGGGTGTTCTAAACATAAACATGATAGCACTTCAGACACCAAATAATTATCATTCTTTCTTTAATTATATCTTTGAGCATTGGAATATCTTTAATTAATGCAGGCTTACAAACGCAACCTCCTTAATGAAGTAATGAGTGTCAGGAGCAGTCAGTGGCAATCACTTCAGCAGCGGGTGAAAAGTTGGTGAGGAGCCTCCCACTGGCGAGGAGCCTCCCACTGCTAGAGCAGGCCATCACCACCAAAGCCCATGTCAGCCACTCATGTCAGTGGCACCGCAGGAAACCAAGTTCCTTCTAGAAGCCGTCAGACCACCTGGAAAGTGTCATGGGATAAAGCATTGACCCTGAACCCCAGTAAGATTATAGATCCACCCAGCAGAATTCAAGAAATGTAAGGTAGAATAACTTTAAACGACTCCATGAGAATATAGCCAGCCAGCCAGAGTGTGGGCTGTCTGCAGGGACAGATAGCCAGCTTTCTTTAATAATGACCTGGTAAGAGCTTCAAAAAGGAAAGGAGAGGAAAACTTAATTACGTTTAAGAGACTTAGGAGACATATGAACCAAAGCAGTGTGTTTTCTTGTTTCAGACTTGACTTGAAAAAAGCAGCTATGCAAAAGCATCTCAAGGCCATTGAGGAATTCTGAATAGGCAGTGGATAATTAGGTGATATTGAGAATTTTAATTTTGTCAGATGTAATGACTATATTTGGTTGTTATTTTAGAAACCTGCACTTAGAGTTATGGAAATATTTCTTTTTTTTTTTTTTTTGTTTTTTTTTTGGTTTTTCGAGACAGGGTTTCTCTGAACATCTCTGGCTGTCCTGGACTCGCTTTGTAGACCAGGCTGGCCTCGAACTCACAAAGATCCGCCTGCCTCTGCCTCCCAAGTGCTGGGATTAAAGGCGTGCGCCACCACCGCCCGGCTGGAAATATTTCTTGATGTTAACAATGCTGTTCGGAATTTCTGTGTGTGTTCTTGTGTGTACACAAGCATATGTGTTCCTCTGTATGTAGGGGTTAGAGGATGATCTCAGGTGTGTCAGTCCTCAGGAGCTGCCTGCTTTGTTTCTTGAAACACGACCTGTCACTGGCCTGGAGCTCATCAAGTAGACCAGGCTGACTGGCCAGTGAGCTTCATAGATCCTGTCTCCGCCTCCGCAGCATTGGGATTACAAGTGTGAGCCTCCATGTTCAGCTTTCTGTTTGGATTTGAATTCAGGTCTCCATGCTTGCTTGGCAAGGACTTTGACCACTGAGTTGTTTCCCCAGCCCTAGAATTTACTTTAGCAGTGGAACTGGTGACATTAAAACTGTGCAATAAGCCGGGCGTGGTGGCTCACGCCTTTAATCCCAGCACTTGGGAGGCAGAGGCAGGCGGATCTCTGTGAGTTCGAGGCCAGCCTGGTCTACAAAGCGAGTCCAGGACAGCCAAGGATACACAGAGAAACCCTGTCTCGAAAAACCAAAAAAAAAACCAAAAAAAAAAAACTGTGCAATAGATTCTGGTTTTTGTTTTTAAGCTTTTGTTTATCTTTATTTTACAATTAAAATTTTAAATGCCAAAGATGGACGTATTGGCATCTTCTAAACATCTTACTGTAAATGGCAAACACATATATTGAACTCTACATTGTACTTCAGCTTTAGAAGATTGCTTTTTGTCTTATTTATACTTTCAAACTGACTAGTTTCTTGACAAATTAATATTTATATTAACTTGACGTTGATCTTCATTCTGGAGTCCCATAGAGTCTTCCAATAAACCATATTGTCGATGCTTAGAGAGTTAATGTTATGGATAATTGCTAATCAGTAGGCTCTTTATACCAATAAGCAGGCAGAAATTGGGGGTTTGGGGAAGATGTAATGACTGGGAATAAATTAAGTAAGGATGAGAATAATTTGTGTGTGTGTAACTGCATTGAACCTGTGAAATATATGTATATAGCACTTGATTTGGTCTGGGACTTCTTAGTCTGTTTGTGCTGCTGTAACAAAGTCCCTTAGACTAGGCCACTTAATAAACAATAGAAGTTTATTGCTCACTAATCTGGTTGCTGAGAAATCCAAGGTTGAGGTGTAGCAGATTGGGTATCTGCCAGGGCACCATTTATATATGTGGCCACATGGGGGAAGAGGTTACTAAGCCCCTTTTTAAAAGGACACTAATCCTTATGGAATCCACCCTAATGAACTATTGGCCTTCTAAGACCTCGGCTCCTTAAATTCAGCCACCTTTGGGGAAGGATTCTGACACAGATTTTGGGGGTACACAAACTCTTACACCACAGTAATGTTACTAATACAGAAAACCCTCAAATGAGCATTATTTTTTAAATTAATTAAAAAATTAATTAAATGTATATGAGCACCCTAACTGCATGTACATCTACAGGCCAGAAGAGGGCATCAGATCACATTATAGATGGTAATGAGCCATCATGTGGTTGTTGGGAATTGAACTCGGGACCTCTAGAAGAGCAGTCAGTGCTCTTAGCGCTGAGCCGTCTCTCCAGCCCTCAAATGAGCATTATTACAAGCTACAAGTTTTACCCTCTTTGGCCTTGTTGTCTTTTTGCTGGTAACCCTCAATCTCTGATGTGATGGTCAGTCTTGATGGGCTCTAGAATTACCATGAGTTTTAGTTACTTTTCCGATGCTTTGATAAACCAAGGCAACTTATAAAAGAAAGAGTGTAATTGAACTTACAATTCCAGAGAGTTAAAAAGTCTTTGATGGAGGAGTAAAGGTGTGGAGTGTCACTGGGTATGAGATTTGAGGCTAGACTAGTGCCATTTCTGATATGGTCTCAATTTCCTGTTTGTGGGCTGAGAGGTGAGCTCTGAGCCACTGCTTCACTTCCTGCCACTGCCACACCAACAAGGCTATACCACCTAATCCTTCCTAAACAGTTCCACCAAATGGGGTCCAAGTATTCGATCATATGAACCATTTTAAATCGAACCACCACACCATGGAAATAAATCTCTGGACAGGTCTGTGAGTTTTGTTTTTTTAAATTTGGCTAATTGAGGTGGGAAGACCCACCCTCAACATGGGTATCACTGTTTGGTGGGCTGGGATCCCAGGATGAAAAAAAAGGGGAAGAGAGATGAGCACCCACAGTCACCTCTCTCTGTTTCCTGACTGTGGATACAGTGTGACCAGCTGCCCGAGCTCCTTTGTTACCATGCCTTCCCTGCCCTGGTAGACCTGGAGCTGTGAGCTAAAACAAACTGGTTCTTAAGTTGTCAGATATTTTGTCTCAGCAGTGAGGAAAGTAGCCAGCACATGTTTCATTGTTCCAGATCAAGCGCTTAAGAACACAATGTCTAGTCACACACCACACAAGCCTTGCTGTTGCCAGCCAATCCCACATCTGTGCAGAGCTTTCCCACCCCAGGCTCTGATTCAGTGCTCCTCTGATTCAGTGCAGTCGAGTCCGTAGGTTATTCTCATCTTTACTTGATTTACCTCCGTTCAGCCAGAAACACTCTGTCTCGATGGAGCAGCCTCCCACCATCTTTCTGACTCCTTTGCTGACTTCCTTGCCCATCATTCTCTTGCAGCACCCTCCCTGTTTCCTTGGCAATCTCCCCAGTCTGTCCGGAGTTATCTGTCTCTTCTGTATTGTAAAGTCCCCAAGCAGGGAACTTTTCAGTCTTGGTTAATCCCTCACGTGCTCTTAGCTTCCGTGGTCAGAAGGGTCTTGCTGGACTTGAAGAAGGTCATGCTAAGCTTTGGGTTGGGTATGGAGACAGACCCAAGAAAGATGTAGCCTTTCTCTTTAGATTGCTCGGGGTCTTCTAAGGCAAGCAGAGGAGTAAATCAAGAGTACAATGTATGTTTGGTTTTTGAGGACAGATTTCATCATCTACAGCCCTTGTTGGCCTGGGACTCATTGTGTAGACTAGGTTGGTCTTGAACTTATATAGATCCGTCCTGTTCTGCTTCCCCAGTGCTGGGATTAAAGTCTTGTACCACCATGCCTGGCGAGGATACAACTTAAGTTTGATGAGAAAAGTACAGACACAAAGGGCCAGGAGAAACAGAGGAGGAGAGGCAGGCTATGACAGGAGTCGGGCGGATCAAGAGGGTCTGGTAGTGAGAACAGCTTCTATAAAAGGATGGCCATTGCGAAAGGCACTGAGAAGCTGGAGCGTGGGCTGCCTGTGGAGAGTGTTCCCAACTCAAGTGTGACAGGAGATGGAGCCTCTGGTCTGTCATTGGACGGCTTTGGATTTTCATGTTGTATTTTTGGGGGGAGGAGTTGGAGAATTAATACAGAGTTTCATGTGGCCTAGGCTGGCCTTAAACTTCTGATGCTTCTGTCTCCACCACCCTCCCAGTGCTACCATATCTGGGGCCTTGAGATTTTTGAAGGCTGTTAAGAACCAGTGAGAGACTTTAAGAATGGGATAATCTGAGACATTTCATTTCTTTTAGACAAACCAGTGATATACAGAAGTACATCAGTCAGATCTGAAGATTAGAAAAGTCTGGATGGGTTGGGGTGCACAGGAGACAGTGCAGAGTTTATCATAGGTGTGGCTTGTGGGAAGACAGTGGGCCTCAGCTGATACCCATGGCTTGGCCTTATACCTCTGATTGAGGGTTGGGCAGTCACAGCATCCGTTTGCCTACAGCCCCAGAGGTTATGGTGCTGTGCAGGGTGTCACATACCTCTAGTGATGGTCTGGGCAAGGTAGGGATTGTGGTGGTAGAGATGCTTCCACCTTTTTCACTCGGGCTTTGTGACTCCACGGTAGAAGTCGTCTGAAAGCCTGTTATGGATGCTCAGGGGTCTTCTGTTCTTGAGCGGTCACAGCCTTGCATCAGGAGACACAGCCCCTAACTGCCACTGGCACCACGAGGAGTTGTCTTCCTCTTTTAGGTGCCTCCACTCAGTAAAGCTGGATCCTTGGCTTTGGAGGAGAAAAGAATTTCAGGATGAACCAGTATGAGGCAGAGCTGGAATTTACTAAAACCATGTTTAGCACAAATCTTAGGTGTAGGGTTTAGTCTGTAAGAAAGGCAGACACACTTGGGAGCTTAGGTGTGGCTTCTCAGAGGGCCTGTGCTTCACTGGCAGTGACTGCATAGTACTTATGTTTTTAAGCTTTTAAAAAACAGTTTATTTACTTACTTTTATTTTTTATTTGTGGGTATTTTGCCTACGTGTATGTACCATGTGTATGCAGTGCCTGTAGAGGTAGGAAGAGGGCATTGGATTCCCTGGGACTGGAGTTACGGATAGTTGTAAGTCATCATGTGGGTACTGGGAACCAAACCTGAGTCCTCTGGAAGAAGAGCCAGTGCTTAACTGCTGAGCCATCTCTCCAGCCTTTTTTTTAAAGGACAAGATCTCACTCCTTTAATCCCAGCACTTGGGAGGCAGAGGCAGACAGATCTCTGTGAGTTCAAGGCCATCCTGGTCTACAAAGTGAGTCCAGGGCAGCCAGGGACACATAGAGAAACCCTGTCTTGAAAAACAAAAACATAAAACCAACAAGCAAGCAAGATCTCACTATGTGGCCCTGCTGACCCAGAACTCACTATGCAGACAGGCTGGACTTGAATTTACAGAGATACTCAGCCTCCCCAGTGCTGTGCTCAAAGCTGTTTGATATTATTGCCCTACTGTGTTTAGAATTTTTGAAATTTCTGTGTGTCTTAGTAATGTTTCTATTGCTATGAAGAGACATCATGACCAAGGTAACTATTGTAAGAGAAAGCATTTAATTGGGGGTTTGCTTACCCAGAGGGTTAGTCTTTTTCATCATCAAAGGAATCACGGTAGTATGCATGTTTCTGGAGCAGTAGCTGAGAGCTATATCCTGTTCCATAGACCGAAATAGACTCTGGGCTTGGCATGTGACACACTTCTACCAACAAGGCCATACCCCTTAATCTTTCCAATCTTTTCAAATAGTGCAACTTCCTGGTGACAAAACACTCAAATATATGACCCTGTGGAGGCAATTTTTATTCAAACCACCACTCATTGTTCATCAGATTTCCAAGATGTGTCCTCCCCCCTGATGCTTGTTCCCCTTTTTGATAATCTAGGTTATAGGGTGCTCTGGGGGGTGCCTTGGATGATATCACAACTGGATAAAAATACAACCACAGATCCCAAGAGTTACAGAAGGGGGTTAAAATGTACCTTTCACTGTAAATAAGGTTTCTTACAAGATTCCTAGAAAATTGCAGGTTTATAACCAGAATAAGCAAAAGTCTGGGTATGGGCCTAATTATGGTTTATTGCTATTTAAGCCTTTTCTCTCTCTCTTGTTTTTTGAAACAGCATCTCTCTATATAGTCCTGGCTGTCCCAGAACTCACTGTGTAGACCAAGCTGGCCTTTTACTCTCAGAGATTCACCTGCCTCTGCTTCTGAGTGCTGGGATTAAAGGCATGCACCACCACCATGCCTGGATATTTAAATATTCTTAAAGAAAAACTGCTCAGTGTAGACAGCCTTCATAACAAATGTTAACTGTGCTGGAATTCCCGATTCTGCTGACAAATGGTTTCAGCCTGATCCCTCTCCCTTCTTTTGTTCCTACAGACTTCTCCCTGCTTTAGAGCCACATTTAGAATGAGGGAGGAAGCAGGTTATATCCAGGTCTCAGAAGACTGCTCCCTGTTTCACTTAGTGCCCATCTATGGACTCCATAAGGCTGAGTTGTGAGCAGGTCATCCTCAGGACTCAGTGGCACATTGGTGGTAGGGAGGAGAGAATGGGGAGTCAACAGTGGTGAAAACATTGACTGTGAACATGAGTCAGCCCGGGAGGAGGGTTGGGACTTTACAGATACTCAGATGAGTTGTCCGGAGGGCAGCTGGCAATGGTGCCTTTTTTTTTTTTTTTTGAGAGGTGATCTCACTGTGTGGCCCAAGCTGCCCTTGAACTCCTGTCCCTATGCTTGAGCCTCTTGAGTAGTAGGGAGTGCCGCAGATCACCTTCACCTATTCTCTCACGACACACAAACCCCATCAGTTACTAAAGCTTTATGTTTTGTTTGACTTTTCTTTCTCTGATTCTGACTGCTCCCCTCCCCCATTCTCTTCTCCCTCCTGATTACACCCCTTGTCTGGTGTCCAGGGTGTCTGTGTGGAAGATGGAGCCTGCTTCGTTTCTCCTCAATCTGCCAGGGTGATTTTTTTTCAGGACACTAATGTTAAAAAGGCTACTCTGTGCAAAACTATCCAGTGGCTCCCCGTTGTCTGCTGACATGCTCACACTCCTGAGCCAACTTTTCTAGCAATCCCTCCCAACCGAATGGAGCCACTGCTCTTTGTCACAAAAAAAAAAAAAAAAAAAAAAAATCCGACATTGTGCATGCTCCCTTTGGTCCCCGCTGGTGCCTCCAGCCAGACTGACCCCTCTCTCATCTAAGCCTGTAGCTCCCTTGATATCAAAGAAAAGCTTAACTTGGATCTGAATTAGGGTATTAAGCCTGCAGCATAAGCTGGTTGCCTTTCGTTGGGATTAAACCCACCAGGGAGGGAGGGATGACTCCCGTTGCTCTGCTCTGTGCAATATGTGTTAGTGTGGACTTGACTGCTGCTGCCCCTGGCCTAGGAGGCCTCTTCATGCTTAGTCATGGGATGTCGTGTGCCATCTAGCTCCAAGTGTAATTGGAGACAAGATTATCTTGAAGCGGGTGGTGTCCTTTTCCCTGTTGTTGTAGGACTGTTTTGAATTAAATTATTTTAGGAGCAGATGGCTGGCAGAGGGATGTCTTCACCTTTGTTCCTGGTGAATTGAGTATTTAGCTTGTTTTGGTCACTCCAAGTGCTGATGGTCTTGCTCTCCAGGTTGGTAAGGGAAGGTCACGGCTTATTTAGGAAAAGAGTCACAACCAAAGTCAGCTGTGACATCCAATTAAGCTAGCATTTTAATATCCTTACGGAGTCAAATATGGTCTCACCACAGGTCCCCTGTTGATGTTTTGACTATAGTAATAAGAATTATTGAGAAGCTTTACCATGCTGTTTATTTGGAATGTTGTTGGCCTGTGGTTATAGTCTTTAAAAATTTTTCTCAAGTTCCCTTGGTGTTCCAGGGATGTCGCTGGT
>CAJQZJ010032348.1:2371304-2383798 GCA_907164525.1 Lophiomys imhausi | reverse complement strand
GGAAAGCTGGAGATGACACAGTATTTTGTCCTCTGCAGTGTGCTGTAGACTTCGGCCCTGTCAGCCCCCTGTGTACTTAGGTTGTATTGGGGCTGCAGAGCTCTGCTTTTTTATTGACTGGGATTTCTTTCCAGCTACTACTGAAGTCTCCTCCGGGACCGACAGAGAGGCCACTGTCATTTAGTGGGGAGTTCTCCTTTTTTAATCTGGGGAATGCTTATCATATGACAGTCTAGAGGACCATGGGATTGATGGGGCAACATGGCATGTGATCTAGGCTTGGCCAGTTGAACCTTCTCCCATCCGGTGATGTTGAGCTCAGAGGAGAAGTGGAGTTGTGGAGCTGAGCGTGGAGAGAGGGCTGAGCAGCCCTGCAGACAGATCTAGCTAAGGCCTTCCCAAGAACACTCCCTGTCAAGATCCTAGCTGGCTTCTCAGCTACTCAGCCTCTCCAGACTCGGGCTTGCCATTTGAACTTGAGTCTTCTAGTGGATTCTGTGGCTCCTCTAAGGTCCTTTTGTGGAGTCCCCTCCTGCTTATGTAGACAGCCTTTTCCGCTACAAACACGCAGGGCTCTTGACTGAGACTACTTTGTATATAGGAACGGCCACATTTTGTCCTGCGTGCAAAGCGGAAGCTTCAACACCCACCTTTCAGGTGATGATTTCCAGGAACCCTGCAAACCTGAGACCCAGAACAGCAAATTGAGCTTCTTAAAGGCGGTGCTTGGGGAGCTGGAGGTGGACCCAGACGAGCCTTAAGGCAGAAGGCCCTGGTGCCCGACTATTTCTTCTCTGGTTCAGAGCTTTCTGTTTGAGCTAGGGCGGTCCAGACATTTTAATGAGGAGTATGACTTAGTCAAGTAAGAAAGGATACCAAAGGAGATCTTAAAAATGAGTGTTTAAGTAGATGTGAGTTTAAAACCCTGCGGATGTGCAGTGTGTTACAGAGGCACATTCTTTTCTGTGGAACATGCCTCACAGTGGCTGGTCACAAAGTCTTCACACCCGGTTGTGGCCTGGAACATGGATTTGAGAGCAGGAGTGTTCCTTACCTTCTGGGTGGGGGTGGAGCTCCTCCTGATTATTTGATTTCGTGGCCAGCCTCTCCCCTGCCCTCCGGGTCTCTGCCCCTTTCCTACTTCCCCTGCGCTGTATGCCTCTCTACCTCACCCTCTTCACCATGGACCACAGCTCCAACTCATAAGGAGAGAAGATGGCGGCGGAAGGGGGAAGGTCTGCCAGTCACTGGATATTTCTGGTCTCTATCCCTCTCTTTCTGTTCCCCTCTGGCTTCCATTTGCTTCTTCCTGCTCACCTGGGTGCTTTCCTTATTCTTTTCATCTTCTGTATCTTCTTTCCGGGTTGTATCATTAACGATGCTGTCATCTAACATATTTTTCAAAGGAAGTCTCTGCAGTTGCATTTGAATTTTCCATGGAGTTGATTCAAAAGATGGGTTCTAAAACAGTGCACATACAGACCCAGACCCACCCCCCTCACCCATACACACACACTGCCTGAGCCCATGCCTAACCTGCCAGACAGAAACCTGAGTTATTTTAGTTCTTATTTTAAAAGAGTTTCTGGGGCCTGGGGAGATGGCTCAGCAGTTAAAAGTGCTTGCCCTGCTGTCACAGAGCACCTGAGGTTCATTCCCAGCCCCCTTGTAGGGCGCTCACAACTGTCTGTAACTCCAGTTCCAGGGGATCTGATGCCCTCTTCTGGCCTCTGTGAACATCCACACATGTGGCGTGTGTGTTCGTTCACACACACAGTTTTTTAAATCTTAAAAAAAAATTCAGAAATATACAAAAGTAGATTAACACACAGTTCCTGTACCATTAATTCAGGCTCCCCTAATATTAGCATTGTGCTTGATCCTAAGAGTTTTAAAACTGAGAAATTATCCTTGGGATGGCACCGTGAACTTAACCACGCACTTCATGGGTTCACCAGTCTCTTGCTTCGGGAATTTAACCCAGAATCTTACCTTATAAGGCTTTACCACACCTTCTTAGTCTTCTCAAGTCTGTGACAGGTCTTCAGTCCTTCCTTGTTTAAAAAAAAAAAAAAAAGTGGGCCCAGGGCGGCCAGAAGAAAGAAAGACACTCATGTGCCCACAGTGGTACGTGCCACTACAATTAACAAATATGTAACGGAGAGATGGGAAAGATGGGGTAGGTGGTGCAGATATGGGACAGAAAGTGAAGGACTGGAGACAGGATGGCAGTGAGGAGCCGTGGTGATGTCCAAGGCCCACTGAGGGCCGTGTCTGGGTCTTTGTTCCTACTCATCTGTGGTCTGTGCTGATGTCTGTGAAATTCGCAAAGAATCAATAAAAAGTTTTTTTTTTAATTGATCAGTTAATTTTGTGTTTGCATGTGGTCACGTGCCTTTCCTGACATCTGTGTGGAGGTCAGAGGACAACTTTGGGAGCTAGTTTTCTCCTCCCACCCTGTTGACGCTGGCCCCTCTTGTTTCTGCGTGCTGTCCTGTGAGCTTCTGGCTGATCCCGCTGGAGGATGGGCGGACGGTGGGGCTACAGCTGCATGCCACCACCACCAGCTCCTGATCCCACTGGAGGACGGACGGACGGACGGTGGGGCTACAGCTGCATGCCACCACCATCAACTAGCTCCTTACTGTGGTTCTGGGGCTCAGACTCAGTCTTCCGCTGCAAGTACTTGGGCCTGCTGCGCCATCTCCCTGGACTTGTTCCTTGCCTTTTATGGTCTTGACATTTTGGGGGAGTTGGGCCTTTTATGGAACATCTCTGATTTTGGCTGATGTTTTCTTATGATTAGGCTTTACAGCTCTAAGAACCACACAACCTCTTGGGGCCCCTCCAGATGTGTCTTGTCTCTCTCTGCTCCAGCATGGCTAAACTCTCAGAAAACTTGTCTACTACACAAAGTGCCTCCCTTCTTTTAATTCCTGGAAACCAGCCTTGGCATCCTGAGGTGTTCACCAGTCTTTCTGTCTTGATCTCCTGGGGTCCTTTGTATAGGTGACCCCTCTCAGTCTTGGCTCTGCTTGTCACCTGACTTTCTGGTATCCCTGCCTCTCTGGCTTCTCTTTGGCAGATTTATCCTAGGGCCCCGTGTTCATTTGCATACTAGATGTCACTGCAGGGGTTTCCTTAGAATAAGCCTCAGGCTCGGTCGGGTTCCTCAGACTTTAATGGGCACTCCCCTGGGAACCTTGTGAATGGCAGCCTGATTGAATGGAGTTTCACATGACCTGAACAGTTGTTTCTGAAGCATGGCCAGGTACAGCTATTGGTCACCAGACGACCTTGGCTATTGAAGTTCGACATGCATTTTTCTAAGTCTGTGTCAGCTCCAGCTGCATAGGGAATCTTTTATCCTCTTTGGCTCCTGTTTATCTGCTCTTTGTACAGCAGCAAGGGAAGTGGACTTCAAATCCCACGATTCTGATGATGTTCTTCAGTGGCTTCCTCTTGCTTTAGGATCTTACTTGGTTCTCTCACAGTTGTGGCTCAGGTGGTGTTCCTCAGGCTGTTCACTTTGTTTTTTTGAGACAAGGTTTCTCGCTGGCTTGGGGCTCTTCAACAAGTCTGGGCTGGATGGCCAGTGAGCCCAGGGATCACCGTGCTGCATCTGTCTCCTTCCCCAGTGGTAGGATTATAAATGTACATGGGTGTCCCTAACTTTTTAATGTCACCCCTGTGATTGAACTCAGGTCCTCCTGCTTGCAGACAAGCACTTCAGTTACTGAGCCATCCCCCAACCCTAACCCTGAGGTGGGTTGGGTTTTTTTGTTTCTTGTTTTTGCTTGCTTTCTCCCACTTTTTAGACACATTTGCCTCCCCAGTGCCTCTGTCCCTCAGTGTACTGTATTTCTAGCCCCATTTCACTACAGAGGTCTCATATACATCTGCACCCTCAGTGTCCACAAACTCTTTTCCTTTAAAAAAGGAGAACCAGAATTTACTCCAAAGCAGGAATCCCATCCTACAGCTTGCCATCTCTGCAACACTGTAACTCCGAAGACTATGCGCTGGTTCTGGCAGGCTCAGGCACTTTCTTACACTGTAACTCTGTAGAACAAAGCCTGTGGACTCTCCGTACAGAACACTGGCCTGGGGCACTCTTACCTGTGTTCACACCTCATTTGCACAAAAGTGTGTGTGCGCAGACACATCTGTACACACTCCGAGTCTCATTTAGTCCTAAATGTGAAAAGCAAACACTAAAAAAAGTTCAGAAGATTGCATAGAAGCATCATTACACCTTTTAGTAGAAGTGACAACTTCTTAAACCTTTCTTTTAATGGCTTAATTAATTAATTAATTAGTTTATAGGGGTGTGCACGTCACAGTGTGCATGCAGAGGACAGAGGACAATTTTCAGTCAGTCTCTCTTTCCATCATGTGGGTGTCAGATCCTGGAGCTTGTCAGATCCTCAAGCCAAGCACCTCTTTCTCTGTAGAGCACTCTTACTGGCCCAGATGTCACTCTTTTAACAAACAAACAAACAAACAAACAAACAAACACACACACACTCACACACAGTCACACAAACACATACACACTCACACACAAACAAACGCATACACACATATATGCACACTCACACACAAACACACATACACACCCCTCAAAGACAATTTGATCAAACTGAGACTGAAAGGTTCTATTAGATTATATCACAATTGAGATCCAGTGACATCCTAAAGGAGGCAGTAAGCACACTGGGAGGAATTATATCTAACAGGATATTAGAATCTGAAATGGCGCCGGGCGTGGTGGCGCACGCCTTTAATCCCAGCACTCAGGAGGCAGAGACAGATCTCTGTGAGTTCAAGGCCAGTCTGGTCTACAAAGTGAGTCCAGGACTGCCAGAGATACACAGAGAAACCCTGTCTCAAAAAAAAGAATCTGTGTGTGGTAGTAGAGGTGACAGAGAGGTGACAGGGCACTGGCAGGGGCAGCATGACTGGCCAGTACGTGGGGAAGTGTACTCTGTTTACATCATTGGGCAGGAAGCAGCGCATATTAAAATTAAGATTTCACAGAGCCAGGTTGGTACAGATGTGGACACCAAGGGACATCCATAATTAGTAAGGATTAGCAACAGCCAGTCAGGTTTTCATACAATGCAAGCGGGAGTGTAAACTGGCTCATTAACTTTGAGATAGTGTTTGGTTGCTTGGAAAATGTGCAAATGGACATGTTTCCAGACTCAGTATTCCACACACACCCCAGAATACGGGTAGAAAAAGTCATACCAGAAATGTTTACAGTAATAATTTCAGTGGTCCGACTATTCATCCACAGTAGAAGGCATAAATATATAGTGTGTGTGTGTGTGATAGAATTCATGTTTGGTGAAAATGATTAAAAATTATAACTACTATCACTTCTTGTTGTGTTGGCTAAGACAATTGAAGAGCCATGTCTATTAAAAAAAAAAACCCAAAACAACATGGAATGAAAAATGTAAACTGTGGGCCAGAGAGATGGCTCAGTGGTTAAGAGCACTGGCTTCTCTTCCAAAGGACCAGGGTTCAAATCCCAGCACCCACAGCTGGGTGTTCACAGCTGGGTGTAATTACCAGATGTGGTGTTGCATAGCCAAGGATACACAGAGAAACCTTGTCTTGAAAAAAGCCAAAAAAAAGTAAGTTGTGATGGAATATACATCATGTAACTTTGAAAATATGAGTTCTTGTGGGAGACTATTTAAAAAATAAAAGGGATCTAAGACCTACAGGGTTCAGAATAATCACTCCTGTGGCTATTGGGTGAGGGATGGGGAATTCAGGATCAAACTGGATCATGGGTAGCCGAGTATTCTTTGTATTAGCCATATAACTGACATATATACATGCACACACATACGTGTGTAAGACAGTACTTCTTATCTACCTGGTATCTGGTAACTAGTGCCAGATGGAGGACAGCATAGCCGGCAGAGGATACTGGTACACGTTTGGGACTGGGGAAAGAGAAGGAGGTTCTGCTCTCCAAATCAGTGAAAAGATGAGAGGCCTGGGAAGGCTCTGAAAATCCTCCTCAGGGCATTCTGGGAACTTCGAGGGGAAAAGATGGCGAAGATTTGGCAGATTGGTCAGCAGTTTCATCTGCCTGTTTCTCTCTTTTATGTCTTAGGCGCCAGTGGGCCTTGTTTTGTTTTGTAGGTTGAATATACACAGTGAGTTGAGATGAGTCATGGTGTTTTGAAAACTACACAGTTTAGCAAAGAAACAAAAAGAGTAGTTCCATGTGGATTAAAGCTCTTTAGAGATGGGCCACCCTGCTGCTCCCCAGGCTGACTCTGAGAGAGGATGCCCTTTCTTGCCAGCACTCAGGGCTGTGGCCTGGTGGTACCCACAGGTTGGCAGTGGGACCCAGTCTAAAACATGCATCTTTGGATTCCAGTAGCCAGATTTATTATGTACTTTTATAACAACACAATTTGACATGCTTTTCAACTTGTTTTCTTTTTTTTTTTTAAAGACTTATTTATTATGTATACAGTGTTCTGTCTGCAGGTATATCTGCAGCCAGAAGAGGGCGCCAGATCTCATTGTGGATGGTTGTGAGCCACCATGTGGTTGCTGGGAGTTGAACTCATGACCTCTGCAAGAGCAGCCAGTGCTCTTAACCGCTGAGCCATCTCTCCAGCCCAATCAACTTGTTTTCTTTATCAACCGTTTTGGTTAAAGTATACTGTTTTGGCAAAACATGATGAGGTGTTGAAGAGCCTACAAAACTGCCTTTCTAGCTCAGACCCCTCTCCCTCCTGGGGGATTGTCTGGAAGAGTCCACGATTCAGCAGTGTTCTCCTATAGTTAGGAGAGAGCTCGGGATATAATAAAATGACTTAAAAACATTTCAGAGCGCCACATTTGTTTTGCCCACATGAGTCTCAGACAGACAGTTGCGTGTCTCTGCATCTGATTTTTAATCACCGTGACCAAGCCTGGCATGGTGGCCAGGGCATACGGGCAGTTTCTGGACTGAAGTATCAAGGTGGGCACCCATTGAAGGTGATGTGGGGAGAAAATGAGTTTGTACTGCCCCATGGGAATGAGCTCTTAGATCTGGGTCAGTTGGGTGACAAGTGGACACTGTAAAGTTGCTGGGCAGCGTTTGCTTTTTCTACAAATGCCTTCGTCGTTTGCACACCCACCTCACTGCCTGAGAAACAGCACCTCTCCAGAGCCCCTTTCCCTTCTCTCTCATCAAAGAGAACAAAACTGTTTCACTCTTGGGTGATCTAAAGCTTTATAGCTTGGAAACTTATCTCCAGGGCTTGAAATGAGAGTCCCTGGTGCCTTTTATGTGAAGAGAGCGCCTCACCTGGGTTTTCTAACCTCTTCCTGAATTAACTACAGAGGTAATTAATTCCCTATGGCGGTGCAGCTGGGGCTTCTCGGGAGCTGGTGAGTCTCCCCAGAGGCTTGGCAGAGAGAATAAAACCTCCTGGGTTGACACCTTCCAGTTCTTAGTGTGAAGTTTTTTTTTTTATGTGCCTGCGCCTTTTCAGCAGGGGACTTTCAGGCTTATTTTTAGTCTTTTTGACCACTTTGCCTCTCCTCGTCCCTGCCCTTTGTTTGTAACTTGTGCCATACCTTTGGGTCCATAAATCAGCCACTGGACCCATGTTCTTTGCACTTTTATCTCTTGCATCCTTCTGGGTCACATGAAGATGTGTTTCTGACTCATTTCAGAAGGGCTCTTGTCGCAGTTTGGTTCTTGTATTTAAAACAAGTTATAGCAGGCTGTTTTTATTATTAAAAAAAATCGTCTATATGTCTGAGTGTAAGTCTTTGTACCACGTGTGTGCAGGAGCCTTTGGAGGTCGGAAGAGGAGTCATATCCCCTGGAACTGGAATTACAGATGGTTGTGGATCACCATATGGGTGCTGAGAACCAATCCCAAGTCCTCTGGAACAGCTGCCAGTGCTCCTAATGTCTGAACCATCTCTCCAGCCCTCATAGAGTTTTAAAACAGACACAAAATTGTTCCTTAGTAGGCAAACTTTCAAATGTTTTTATACACAGTTGGACAGTATTGTGAGTTTATAACCTTTAAAAATGTTATGCTGGTTTTTTTTTGGGGGGGGGGTTGTTGTTTTGTTTTTAACCATAGAAAAGAATAGCCACTCTTTAACTGCTTGGTATGTGACAGGTTAAGACATAAAGCATTTAGACAGGAAACCCTACGGCTAGGCTGTACAGACGATAGCAAATGCTTAACGATGTCAACATGAAACAGTTTTTGTCATGCTTTTTAAATTTTAAATTAGGGGTTGGAGACATGGCTCAGCAGCTAAGAATGATTTCTGGTCTTGCAGAGGACCTGGGTTCAGTTCTCATGACTCATAATTGACAGGTTGCAGCCACCTGTAACTCCAGTTCCAGGGGATCCGAACCCTCTTTAGGAGTGGAGATCAAACCAAGGGCCTCCTGCCTTCCAGCTGTGGCCCGCTACTGAACTGTATGTACTCCTGTGCATTTATTTTTTTAAAGTCATGTCACAGGGAAGGGTGTGGCAGTTTAAACGGTTTGCATCTGGTGTGAGTTTGTGACTTTCAGATGCTAAGGCAGTAACTGTGTCATCCATGAGTCTAAGTATTGTTTACAAGTTACTGTCTGTTCTCAAAATGCCATTTCCACCAGTGGGGTCACACACAGGCCTTGTGGTGTCCGTCTTGCAGCTTCTCTATAGACGTACTGTTGTAGCTGGGTAAGAAGTGTGTTTTGTAAAGTTGCACAGATTATGCAGCAGAATTACTTCGAATGTACGCCATCGCCTGTCATTTGTACTTTACCATATGTTTTCATTATGTATTCTCTGGTGTTTTTTTTTTTTCCTGACCTCTCACTTGGGCTAATAACATTCCTTTCTGAAGGATATTCTTGTTCATGGACTCCTTAACCTGAGGTCTTTAATTGGTATGACCACACTTTGTTAACTACTTGTGTGTTTTCTTGTGTGCCTGTAGGTGTGTGCATGAATCCACATGTGTCTTTGGAGGCCAGTGGACAACCTTGGATGGTGTTCCCCAGAAGCCATCTACTTAAAAAAAAGAGAGATTTATTTAAAAGAAATTATTATTATTATTATTTTATTAGAGAGAGAGAGAGTGTGTGTGTGTGATGCATGTGTGGATGCCTGTTTCATGGCACGTGTGACATGCAGAGAACAACTTTGTGGAGTTGAGTCTTTCCTTCCACCTTTACATTGGTCCTAGGGATCAAACTTAGGGCACCAGGCTTTCAAGGCAAGCACCTTCATCTGCTGAGCCATCCCCCGACCCAGCCTCACTTAACAAAAAAAAAAAAAAAAGATTTATTACGATTTTTAAAAATTTTATGAGCATTGGTGGTTTGCCTGCATGCATGTCTGTGGAGGTTCTAGATCTCCCTGGAATTGGAGCATTAGAGAGCGGTGAGCTTCCACATGGGTGCTGGGAGCTGAACCCCGGTCCTCTGGAAGAGCAGCCAGTGCTTTTAAACTGCTGAGCTGGCTCTCCAAGCCTCCCCTTCAACCTCACATTTTGGGACAGGGCCTCTCACTAACCGGAAGCTTAATGAATAGGCTATCTGCTTGCCAGTGAGACCCAGGGATCCTGCTTTCTTCCCTTCCTTCTGCTAAAATGCTAAAATGGCTAAAAAGCCCCTGCACCTGGCTTTTTAGGTGGGTGCTGGGAAGGGCCTGGGGTCCTCATGTCGCGCACCACAAGCACGTTAGCTATCGCGCCTCTGCCATCCCTTATGTGTCTTTTTGATAGAGGTTTAATGGTTATTCCCATCCAAAGCCTCAGCACTTCGAAGGTTTTACTCCACTGTGGTCTGGCTTCTGTGAAGTGGCTGTGGGGTCAGGTAATCGCAATCATCTTTCTTCTTCTGGCTCTGCTTATAGTTTTCCTTGGCTTTGGTGTCCATGAACTCTATTATAGGTGTGTCTTTAAAGAAAAAAAATTACCCAGCTTGTGACATTGCCTGTAGTAAGTGACAGATTCGAGTCTCTTAATGCGTTTAAAAAGCTGTACTATCCCTGAATGTTGCACCCTCCTACACTTTTAATTAGCTTTTTTCTAAAACTTTAGTAAGTGTGTTTGGCTGTCTCACTCTGTCTTCATGCCAGTTAATGTCTCTAATTGTTTTTTAAAACTTTATTCCTTTTAACTCGTGTCACTGTATGCTGTGGCGTGCTCTTAGTGGTCACTGGACAACTTTTGGGAGGTAGCTCTGGTCTTCCACCTGTGAGCGAGTCTCTGGGATTCAACTCAGGTTATCAGGCTTGGTAGTAGGCACTTTTAGCTGCTGTATCTTGCAGGCATAATTAAAAAATATATATTATTTATTTTTATTTATTTTGCATTTGTTTGTTTTTTTGTCCCCAGTTCTGAGTAAAATCTTCAGATATTTCTCACCCATTCACTGAATCTCACTTCAGTAATGTCTAAACTGCTGTTTTACACAACACTGATTTTTTTTTTCGAGACAGGGTTTCTCTGTGTAGCCCTGGCTATCCTGGAACTCACTCTGTAGACCAGGCTGGCCTTGAACACACAGAGATCCACCTGCCTCCCAAGTGCTGGGATTAAAGGCATGTGCCACCATGCCTAGCCCATATACTGAATTTTAAATGTTTAATTATAGCATTGTTCTTTTTCTTTTCTTTTGTGTTTTGAGACAGGGTCTCTCCATGTAGTCCTGGCTGTCCTGGAGCTACCTGAGTAGACCAGCCTGGCCTCACATTTTTTTGAGATCCACCTGCCTCTGCCTCCTGAGTGCTGAGATTTGAAAGTGTGTCAACAAGCCTGGTCAAATTATAATATTTTTATTTTCTAAATGCTCATTCTTTTTCAAGTATTTCTGGCCAGTCTCTTTCTCATCACTCATATATTCAGCCCTTTTTGTATAATTTTATGTGAATTAAACATAAACACATATCCCATAATTCCAGTATTTGAAGCCTACAGATCTGATATGTGTGGGGGGGGGGATTTCTTTTTACTGTTTATGTGGGGGTTCTCTTGGGCTTGTTTGTTTGATTGCTTTTTGAGACAGGGTCTTCCTATTCTGGAAGTCACTGGGTAGACCAGGCTGTCCTTGAACACACAGAGATCCATCCACATGCCTTTGCGCTGGCATTAAAGGCGTGGGCCACCAAGCCTGGCTTTCCTCTCAGCCTTTTAATGGCACCGTATTTCTCTATGTGTCTTATAATTTTCATTTCTGTGCTCGAATTTATTAAGCTAAGGGAAGTGTTTGATGTCTGGTGTGACTGCTTTTCTGGCCACATTTTTATGTGTTTTTCTTTAGAGAGATGGTCTCACTATCTTGCAAACCTGCTTTCAAGCTACTCAAGTGATTCTCTGGCCACAGCCTCCCTAATAGCTGGGATGGCATGCACATGACACTATGCCTAGTGGAGGACTGTGTTGAAGACTTGGCTTGTCTTAATTAGGACTCTTGGGCAGTCATTAGGACCTTAGAAATTCTGGTTCTAACCTTGGGGAGAGTTTTACATAATTGCTAAAAAGGATCCAAGTTGAGGGAGACGTTTTCCTTTGGTGCTTAAACAATAGAAATTAGCGGTGTCCTTTCTGGAGTATAGAAAACCAAGACCAAATATCAGCCCTGTTCATTGCCTCTGAAGGCTCCACACCAGCCCATCTCCTCCCAACCCCTGACAATTGGCAGCCAATCTTTGTTTTTTGGCTACACTACCTCGATGTACTGTCATTTTCCTGCTCTCCCTGTATATGTGCATCCACATTTCCCCGTCTTATTAAGATGCCACTCATAAAATAAAGTGAATTAAAGATTATCTGCACCATTCCGCACACATTTGGGACAAATGCTCTGCTAGTATGACTGTGTGAAATAAGCATGTGTACGCGTACACACATTCAGACTTAAGTGAACATGGTGCTCAGGTTTGTGACTCTTCGTGTATATTGTATGTGTACGCATACACACATTCAGACTTAAGTGAACATGGTGCTCAGGTTTGTGACTCTTCATGTATATTGTATGTGTGCGCATACACACATTCAGACTTAAGTGAACATGGTGCTCAGGTTTGTGACTCTTCGTGTATATTGTATGTGTACGCATACACACATTCAGACTTAAGTGAACATGGTGCTCAGGTTTGTGACTCTTCGTATATATTGTATGTGTGCGCATACACACATTCAGACTTAAGTGAACATGGTGCTCAGGTTTGTGGCTCTTCGTGTATATTGTATGTGTGCGCATACACACATTCAGACTTAAGTGAACATGGTGCTCAGGTTTGTGGCTCTTCGTGTATATTGTATGTGTGCGCATACACACATTCAGACTTACGTGAACATGGTGCTCAGGTTTGTGACTCTTCGTGTATATTGTATGTGTGCGCATACACACATTCAAACTTAAGTGCACATGGTGCTCAGGTTTGTGACTCTTCGTATATATGTATGTGTGCGCATACACACATTCAGACTTAAGTGAACATGGT